>APFE031116701.1:0-23344 GCA_000404065.3 Pinus taeda
TGCTTCATGTAGATTTCCTCTTCCAAATCCCCGTGAAGAAATGTTGTCTTCACATCCATCTGTTCTACCTCAAAATCAAAAGTAGCAGCAACAGATAAAAGTAATCTAATAGAAGTTACTTGGCAACAGGAGAAAAAATATCACCAAAATCAATTCCCGGCACCTGGGAATAACCTTTTGCTACCAACCGAGCTTTGTTTCTCCACCTTCCCTTCTGCATTTGTCTTCTTCTTGAACACCCATTTGCTGCCAATGGGTTTTCTTCCAGCCGGCAACTCCACCAGATCCCAAGCCTCATTTTTGTGCAAAAGATGCCATTTCATCAACCATGGCCTCTTTCCAGAGTTTTCCATCCTCTGAATCCACTGCTTCCTTCACAGTTCTGGGATCATCATCAGTAACAGACAAAGCAAAGTTTGAACAGAAAGCAGATGGGCTATACCTTTCCGACTGCCTTCTTTCTCGAGCTGATCTTCTCACAGCCGGAGTTTGTGGCTCTTCATCTTCTGATTCCTCCTCTGCTACAGAGTCTGATTCTTCCTCCTTTAGTTCAAACTCTATCTTCACAGGTCCTTTGGTTGGACTTCATGTTTAATAACATCTTTCACCTCTCTGAACACCACATCTCGACTGTACACAACCTTCCTTGTTACTGGGTTCCAAAGCTTATAACCCTTTAAACCATCCTTATACCCAATAAAGATGCACTTTCAGATTTACTATCCAACTTGGTTCGTTTCTCCTTTGGAACATGTACATATGCATCACATCCAAATACCCTCAGTGAAAGAGAGGGTTTCTTACCAGTCCATACTTCTTATGGAGTCTTATCCTCCAACGTTGATGAAGGTGACCTGTTGACCAAGTAACATGCAGTATCCACCGCCTCTGCCCAGAATTCCTCTCCTAACTCGGCACCATTGAACATGCTTCTTGCCCTTTCCATCAACGTCTTGTTCATTCTTTTTGCGACTCCATTTTGCTGAGGTGTATATGGACTAGTCTTCTGCCGTGCTATACCACACTTCCATGAACAAAGAGGTTGAAAATGATCAACCTTGTTTTACTTCCATGAACCATTCATAACCCTTATTCAAAATGGAAGTGAAGGTTGACATGAAGTTATATCAAGATAAGAGTAATCCTCTAAAATTAAATCCTTGGTTGCAATTATGAAATTTTGTTTGTCTTCATAATATAGAGGAAGAAAAAAGGATCTTGTTTTCTTAGTTGGAACTACAGAGCCATGCAATTACCTAGTGGGAATGCCCACGAGGGCTTGACTGTAGAAAAAATACCATACCACATGAGTTCATATTGGGGGATATATATTGAGGTGAAAATGACATAATATATTGATCATATAATTGGGGGTAATGGGATTTTATATGTTGTGTCTAAAGGATGGGTTTGTAATGGTAGGAAGTTAAATAAAGTCATTTATGGAGGTATTTTCCAATATGTAGTCAAATTAAGATTATTGTTTAGTATGCCACAAATACACATGCTATGTCAAACGTTCAATGAGTGAATCACCCATGGAAAATCCACACAGATACCTTGAGGTTGGAGGGATATATTCTACTAAATAAGTTGAATTTCAAAACCGTCACAAAGTCATTATTTTACCCTATTGGGTATGTATAGGACTAGTGGATTTGATGTTATTACTTCATGCAGAACTAGGGGTAGAGTGTAGAGAAGTACACTGCAAAATTTAAAAATATGGTTATAATGCTTGATATCTCCCAGAAGAACGTACCATATTTAATATTGCCCTATTCATTCCTTCACCTACTCTGTTATGTTGGGGATTATAAGGCACGGTTGTTTGATGTTTGATACCATGGTGGCAAAGATAGTTTTCAAATTCATTTGAAGTGTATTATTTTCCATTATCAATGTGAATAGAGCCAATATGAGATTGTGTATCTCTTTGAATGTATGTATGAAAGTTATTGAATGTTTGGAAACCATCAAATTTGTTTTTCAATAAATAAACCCAATACATTCTTGTGTAGTCATCAATAAATGCCATCATATAGTTATTTCCATTTGCAGAAGGAACATGCATTGGACAAAATAAATCTAAATGAATGATTTCAAGTTTTCTATCGACTCTGGAATGTGAATCATGAAAAGACTACTTCCTATGCTTTCCCAGAATAAAAGCATCACATTTCTTAAATTTCCTAAGAATTGTAGGCAAAATGTTGACATCACTTTTCTTCAACATACAGAAGCTATCATATTTCAAGCGTCCAAATATAGCATGTCATAAAAGACTTGTTTGAAATGTACCTTCATCATAATGAGAATCGTATGAGATTTTTTGTGCATGAATAGAGGCACGTTGTAGCTTCAAAAGACTTTCTTCTTCTAGTCCTATCATGACAACTGAGTGATATGACACTTTTCTAACTTGAACATTGCAATAAAATATATGAATTAAGTGTCCTTGGTGGTGGATGTTAACAAAGGATAGCAAGTTTCTCCTCAACTCTAAGAGATATAAAAGATCATGTAGAAGAAAGTCCAGAAGACCAAGAAATTTGAGCCTTATTGTGTCAAGCCCTCATGGCTCAAGTTTTGATTTTTCTGCATAGTATATTGCTCCATCAACATTGTCAGTAAATTATTCAAAAAAAAATATTCTAAAATTCATGTGGCAAGTTGCCCCCAAATCAAGAAACGAATATTTTTTCCATGAAGCAAGTAAGGCATTAAACAAGTCTTTAGTTACTCCAATATTACAATGTGCCACAACGTAGTGAGTAGATTCAGGTGCTTTACCTTTGTCTTTTTCATTGGTTTTACCTTGGGCTTGATATTTTCTCCTTGAGAGTGTATGCCCCCCTTGCATCTAAAATTTATTCTTCCTCTTCCTATGCGACCACCTTTTTCTCTAGAAGAATCTTGAGCATTATTATTCTCTTTATGTGCAAGAAACACAACTTCTTTAGAATACTGAGGAGGTGTCTTCTTCCCAAATATTTCTCTCTCTCATCAAATTTGTTTACAAGGGTGTCAAAGGTAATCTCTTTGAGGTTTGCACTTTCTTTTAATGAATCAAGATAATTTGAATAAGTGGGATATAGGCCTTGACAAAAGCTATGAGAGGAATGTCTAGTTGAAAATCAATGGTTTTAATATCATTCATAATAGATCTTTGTTTTGATGCCTAATCAAGAGGATAATCAATTTTCAATTCAAGATTGAATAATTTGCTCATGAACTAGACAAATTCAAGTTACGAGTGTGAGTCATAGAGTTTGTGAATCTTTTTTAAGGCTTCAAAAGATTTTGAAAATGTTGAAATATGTCAACTCACCTCTTCATTTACAGATTCCACAACCAAGGCAGAGGCCTTGTTGTTATTGTTTTCCCAAAGGGTGATCTCTTTATCTGAGGTGGGATTTGTAGGTTCATTATCTTCTTCTCCAACACAAAATCCTTACCACAACTCATTGAAAATGAGAGTGTGATTTATCTTCCTTGATATTTAAGGATCGGTCTCTTTTCCCAACAGAACTAATCCAACAATAAATATCAATGAATGCATTTTAAATGTGTGTACTATAAAAAAAATGTACTTCTATTACCAACATACTCTAAGAAATTTCACTTTTGGTGATAATATGTGTTGAAAAATGAACTTTGATATATTAAAATAGAGATATTGTTTGGGGGATGTTGTATATGGGGGAGGGTATATTTGGGAGAAGGAGTATATGTGGGAGGTAGTATTTAGGAGAGGGTGTATATGGCGGAGTGGTGGAGATATATAATCGGAGGAGTTATTAACTATGCAATATTAATTGTGAGATATTAATTATGAGGTATTAGTCGCGAGGTATTAATCGTGTAGTGGAGTATGGAGGAGGCAATTTGGAGGTATTAAGTGGAGGAGGAAGCTTGGAGGTATCAATTGGAGGAGGCAGTTTGGATATATTATAGAGTGGGGTCAACATATGACGGAAGTCGGGAGGAGGATTTTGTAATGAGGTAGGTAGGAGAACATTGTGATGCAAAAGAGAGCCATGATGGGTGAATGGTGGTATGGATTTCACCAGTGATTTTGTATGGTGGAGGAACATTGTTATGGCCCTATCACTACGGAGTTGTGAAAAAACATTGTTTATTCTTGTTTAACACTGATACATGCGTGGAGGCACTAAGTTTGAAACCCACAAAGAAGCAAAGGTGAACACAGTCAGTGAAAACCACATTCAAAAAATATGCCTGCAATCACGCCACTATGTTGTGCCACTCACATGCTATTGCACCTCTGGCTACAAAGCACCAACCACAACACCTCCAAGCATCACACCATTCGACCCATCAATGTGCTCTAGTCTTGAGAGAAGGTAATGAAATTCATGAATGCAGCAAATCGACCCTTGAGCAGTTTGAACATAAGGAGGTAGGAAGGAGTTAGAAGGGAATGGAGGAAGCCAAAACTGGGGGTTGGGATGAAAATTAGACTTTTATCCTTGACAGTGTCTTCCCTCCCTGCCTCTAAAATTTCATCTTCCTCGTCCTCTTGGACCACCTATTCCTCTAGAAGAAGCTTAAGCATGATTCTTCTCTCTATGTGCAAGACACACAACTTCTTCAGAACACTGAGGAGTTGTCTTCTTCCCAAAATATTTCTCTCTCTCAACAAATTTCTTCAGAAGGGTGTGAGAGGTAATCTCTTTGAGGTTTCCACTTTCTTGCAATGACTCAATATAATTTGAATAAGTGGGATATAGTGCCTTGACAAAAGATATGAGAGGAATGTCTAGTTGAACATCATTGGTTTTGATAGCATGCATAATAGATCTTAGTTCTGATGCTAAAGAAAGAGGATAATCATTTTTCAATTCAAGAATGGTGATCTCTTTATTTAAGGCGGGATTTGTAGGTTCATTATCTCCTTCTCCAACACAAACACCTTTCCACAACTCATTGAAAATGAGAGCGTGTTTTATCTTCCTTGACCATTCAAGATAGTTAACTTTTCCCGAGAGAACTACTCCAACAATCGATTTTAATGAATGCATTTTAAGTGTGTGTGCTATAAAAAATGTACTTATGCTATCAATATACTGTAAGAAATTGCCCTTCTCCATGTTATATGTGTAGAATAATGAACTTTGATATATTAAAACAAATATATTATTTTGGGGAGGTGGTATATGGGGGAGGGTATATTTGGGAGAGGGAGTATATAGGGTAGGGAGTATTTACAGGATGGTGTATATGGGGAGGGGTTATATAGGTGGAGGCCTGGACATATATAACCAAAGGAGTTATTAACTGTGTAGTATTAACACTAAGGTATTAACTGTGAGGTATTAGCCGTGAGTTATTAACTGTGCAGAGGAGTATGGAGGAGGTGATTTGAAGGTATTAACTAGAGGATGATGTTTGGAAATATTCTGTAGCGGGGTCAACATATGACTAGGAATCAGGAGGAGTTTTTAACAAGGTAGGTAGGAGAATGGTGTGATGCAACAGAGCCACAACGGGTGAACGGTGGTATGGATTTCACCAATGATATTGTATGGTAGAGGAGCAGTGGTATGGTGGTAGCACCATTACATCATAAAAGAACACTGATAACTATGCAAAGGCACCAAGTCTGAGACCCACAAGGAAACAAAGTTGAACATAGTCGTTGGAAACCACATTCAAACACTCTTCCCATAATCATGCCACTATGCTCACTACTCACATGTTATTTCTCCTCTAGCTTCAATGCACCTACCGCAACAACTCTGGGAAAGAAACCGTTTGACGCAACAACGCACTCCAGTCTTCAGAGGAGGTAATGTAATGCCTCAATGCAGCAAATCAACCCTTTAGCAGTTTGAATACCAACAATAAGAAAGGAGTTACAAGGGCACGAAGGAAGAAAAAAATGTGGGTTGTGACCTATGCTCTGATACGATTTCAGGCTTGGAGGTAACTCCTTAAAATGAATTGTGTCTTTGCATTAATATTTATCATAGATATATACAAGAAAGAAGAGACTCTTGGGCTTCACCTCAGGGTGTCTCTTCATATTCCTATTCTCAATTATTTACTATTTACATTATTTACATATATTCACCCAATCCAAATGATTAGGTGGCAACACACATTTAATTAAAAGGAAATACATATTATAAGACATAACTAACAATCTGGTTAAGGTCATAAAAAGATATTCATGACAAGTTATTTGATATAGTGTTTAAGTGAATTGCACAAAGTAAAAACTAAATGTTTTTGTGTTAGTTACATGTTAGTTATTTCTCTACTTTAGCAATAATTAATAAAAATAAAGAAATGTATCTAATTATAACTATCTCTTTACTATTTAATACATATATTTTATAATTTCCTTACTATTTAAACTTCTCATAATACTATATTTATTATCAAAATACTTCCAAATTAAAATAATTATAAACTTAAATAATAAAACATTCCAATCCTAAACTAAATCAATCACTTCAACTTTAATAATTTAATAAAATGAGAAAGGTGGATTCCTTGTGACTATGGTTTGAATTTAATTTCTCATGTCAATACAATTCCTTTCAATATCTTAAATAAGTGAAAATTGTTGAAAATGCGTAAATGAAAATATAAAATAATGAAAAATGATTTTCCATACTTAGCCATTGGATGGGATGCATAGAGACTACAATAATTGATCATTTCTATAGAATACCTCTTTCACAATGTAATAATATGACACAAAAATTATCACAGAAATTAGTGTGGCTACTATCCTCTCAACATGTTGTTGCGGGTCTCCATTTCTAAGAAAACTAAAGAAGGGTTTCTTTGTAAGGGACACTTGACATTATAAGGCCCTTAACCCATATATAGACCAACCACAATGAAAAAAAGTATGTCCAACTACATAAACGAATCGTAACAATGCATATTCCATCCAAACAAACACCCTTATAGGTGAGAACGAGCATAAGAAATAAGAAACATGTGCTACTTGGTCACAAGCTGAGAACCCAGCCAGGTTTGGTTGGCAATTGAGGATCTTCCATATAGTCTCATTAAGGTTGGCTCCAAAGAGCATCGATTTCTGAGATTCATTTGGTGAGATGGACCAGATCCCTTTACTGGACGTACTCGTCTGCCAAATATTTTTCGATCCTAGTTGGAGAGCAAGGCTACTGTCCCGTGAGAAGACTAGGGTGAAGTTTTGGAAAAATTTCACATGCAAACAAATAATGACCATGTAATCTCGGGGTCTAGGTAGCTCACCGTACCTAGTGGCCAACCCGAGGGGTGCACACAGATATAACAGTAGTCGACCAATACAAATTTTGAGTTATCAACTGTAATTTTCATGTTAAACACACATGGTCAACAATAGAATATGAAAGATAAAACATGAGAGTACATTTTTATTAACAAATGATTTACATTTATAGTACATGTTGTGACCACTGGGTTTCACATCCTAAGGTCTCTTGGACTCCTTTTGTCTATTCGGCTTCCACACTAACCCATTAAGGATTAGGTGTCCAACATTTCCCCCCTTAATCCGAAGGATTATATATGAGTCAAAGAAGAGAGTTGTAATACAAAATGTGCAAAAATGCATGGCAGCACTAGGCTGAATGTGCTCTTTGAAATGTTGGTATAAAGGGTGGTGGTTTAAGGATGATCACCGACACTGGAATGCTTAGTGCAATTCCCAGAACTCTTCCAAAACTGGCAAGAAGTTAAAGTCTTCTACTAGAGGAAGTGCTCCTATTGTTTTTAAGAGGGAAACCTTCAACCATAATAGGGAGGTCTCACCCCACATAAAAGGGAAAACTTCAACCTGAAAAGAGAAGTCTCAACCTATGATGGTTTAACGATGACCAACAACTCTGGAATGCTTAATTCAATTCCTGGAACTCTTCCAAAACTGGTAAGAAGATGAAGTCTTCTGCTAGAGGAAGTGTCCCCAATTTTGTTCCCAGAATTCTTCCGAAACCGGAAAGAAGCTGAAGTCTTCTACCAGAGGAAGTGTCCCAGATTACAAACTGAAGGCAAGCTCATGGGCATCTTTGTCTTTGGCTACAACTCTAAAACTGGTGTGGCAGGTTGTGGCTCAGACTTGCTTGATGTGACTTTGAAGCTTGTAGATGACCATCATTCCCCCCCCCTGTCAGATACAAGGTGAGATGATGGAGAAAACTCAACTGCAATATTGTTCAATACTCTGAAACAAGTTGTGACATTTGTTTATAATATCTTCTTGGCTGTTGATGCCCATTGCCAAGAAGTGATCCATCCAAGATGAATCTTTGTTCTTGTAGGACGTTTATTTCTGGAGCATCTATGTGAAGAATGACTAGTTTTATGATAGTGCTTACATGGATGAAGATCAAAATAGTGATCTTTCAAATGGCCAACTTGGTCATAGTGTTGGCATTTCACAATTTGTTGTTGTTGTTGTTGTTGCTGTTGTGGAAGAGGAGCAGAGTCTAGAACAACTGGAGGTGAACTATCATGAGGAGCAGGGGAACTATCATGAATGAATCATACATTCTGAAACTGAATGGGCTTGGTGTAGTCTGGAATATGAAAGGACAAGTCATTGTCATATCCAAGACCAATTTTGTGCTTGTTGTGGACAAGTTGTTTCCAAGGTTTGATGATGGGCTTGGGAAGTGCAGACTGAGTTTCTGCATCTGCATGTACAATTGCTGCTTTATTGGGCGCTGGATCTGAATGAACTTCAACAATATTGACCTGATGTTTATGGGAGTTTGTTTCATTGTTCTAAATAGAAAAATGTTTAGAATGATGATTCTTCCGTTTTAATTCTTTGCTGTAGTTGAGATTCAAGCTACAAAAAATCAGTTTTCTCTTGTGCATTTTGTAGACAGACTTGAATGACTGTGAGAGAAACTTTGCTGACTTTTAATGTATCATGATTAGTAGACAATATCAGAGTTTTAAGGAAGTCTAATACTTCACTGATTCTCGCCATTTTTTTTTTCCAATGTCTGATTTACACCTTAAAAATTGATCACAACTACTACTTAGTGCAGAAAAACAATACCCACTCACAACACACAACAATATCCCTTATAAATGTGCAGCAATCAAGGAATCAAGGAATCAATGTATATATATGTAGAGAGAGACTATAATGAGTTTTAATACCACAACTGGGGCAGTAACAACTGCAAACTTGCTTGGATCCTTCAAATACTCCTTCCCTTTTGAATTAGAAATGATAGCTAACAAAACTTCAACAATTATAACACCATGTCATGGATAGGACTTGAATTCTCATATACTTTGACTCAGGTACGAATCAATATTCTCTGATCTTCCACTTTCTTCAAAGAAAACAATAGTTCACTAGGAAAAGTCCACGTCCATTTATGAATAATCCCCTTGACTCCAAATGAACTACGGACAGACAATGTCCTATTTTCCTCAACTTGAGATCTTGATCAATTTGCCTAAAGTTACCAGCGATTCCAAGCCTATAGGTGAAGTCCTGTAGCAATAAAGGACTAGAAACTTGGAGCAACTATAGATATAGTGATAGCTCATGTCTCTGTCCTGTGTAGATTCCTTTACCAAAATTTAAATGATTTTCTGCAAATAGCTGCTATGCAGGCTCCTCGGATTCGCTGCAATTTTTTTTTTTTTTTCTATAGAGAAGACAAAAATGATCTTTATAAACTTGCTGACAGTGCTTAATGCTATGCTGGAAACAATGCATCCCTCTTATCTAGCAAAGAAAGATGACCAGGGAAGCAATATGAACTTGGTTTGGAAGCTAAGTTGGCCTTCAAGGTTTGATATGTCCAGCACGACCTGATTTTGGAAGTGTTGCTTCAAAGATTAAATTCTAGAATTTACGTACTTGAAGAATGACCTATCCATTCAGACATGTTCAAAAATTCAATCTCCAGTGGTAATCCAAACTTGGTCTCCGAGTGTTGTTGACATCTCAAAACTCAACCAATTTAGCATAAGCTCGGCATCTTCAAAGAAATATTCTATAAGGAATGTTTGTAGCCACAATCAAAAGTAGATTTTGTCCATCTTCTGGGACTAATATTCAGTGTGATTCTACCTTCTTGATATTAGAAATTCGTTCCCCTATCTACAATATGGGAAAGGGATTCAATCTAGTTGTTGAGTCGAATGCCTTCTGCTACATTGATTAACTCCTCGATTAGACTGTTCCTCTGGCCACCAGCACCGACCCCTTCCATTTTGAAATTCCAATGAAAGACAGTCTTTGTTGATACATCTTCAGCAAAACCGCACTGAAACTCAAAAGATAGTTAAGACATCTTCAACAAAACCACACTAAAATTAGAAAGACAGTCGATACATCTTTAGCCAAACCGCACTGAAACCATGTTGAGCGGCCAATTCGAGTTCTCCAACAAACGTACAATGTAAAAGCACCAACCAGGAATTAAACAACAAATGGCAGATAAATTCAACGAATCGACCAATGCACATATAAACTCAATGAACTAGCACAAAGAATGGACACGTAGTCGTAATTGAACTCGGATTTCACTAGCACTGTGGGTAGAAAATAGCAACATATTCAACCTCGACGAGTGACATTCATTCTCCACGCATGCACAGACACACTTACAGATAATTAATGGCTGCAAGTTCTTGGAGAGGGATAGAGAACAATGAGCAGCATCAAAACTTGAAACTCGAAAATGCCTCCCAATGCTTTCTTTGTATTGTTATTTGAGTTGCAAAAGGAATACAAAAATCAAACCATAATGCGAATTTAGTTTATGTCGTCGTGAAAGCAGGAGCAACATCAGGATAGTTCAATGCATGTCAAGCCAGTGTTATAATGTAATAAGAACTGTGATAATTTTATGAGTAGTGTTCAAAACACAGCATGTCAGATAGGCAAGTGGACTCTGGTATGGCAGTTCAACGTATGGACAGTGAGTTAGAGACCAAAAATAGAGACCTGCGGATTTCAGAGGTTAGGAATGTCAAGGATGGTAGGATAATGGCTAAAATTGTTCTTTCCTCAACACATAATACATCTGCAACAATCAACTACGTTTTTTTTTTTTTCATACGGTTGACACATATGGAAATCACCAGGCATAGGGACGTTCAAAACGTTTTGAATTCCTTTGACCGGTGTACAGAGACACAACACAGGGAAAATGAACTGTCCATTCCAACACATGGAGATATATGCATTCAAATGCCATGAACTATGCTCAAACTTCAAGCTCAATGCCAATGCATGAATCAACGAGCAATATGATTGCACCCAGACTTCACAATGCACATAACATTAATGGTCAGAGTAGGTAGCTTGAACAAAAATGAGCCAATGCACTAGGACTTTTCACTCAAAACGTTTTTGAATGACCTTCAACACATAGCAGAGGTCATATTTATAACCACATTCCACAGTCCAAGGCATACGCTGCATATTTAAATATGAACCAACACATTTGGCTCAATAAGACCAATGCATCTGCCTCACACTATTTCAATGCGTTCCATATGCCACATTGTGGTATTCATTTAACGCACCAAAAATTATACATATGCTAGCAAAAATATATACAATGAATTCAATCATATATAAATATTTAGACCAACACGTATATAGAGTTTTTGATTAGAAGCATGCATATAAACTTCAAAATGTGTACCACTATTTCAATGCTCTATTCCGACTAAAGCTTCAACACTAGTGCATGAATTAATCAACCAACAATATCACTGCACCGAGAGTTCACGACCCACATAACATTGATCGTCAATGCATAGGTCTCGTGAAAGAAACACAACAAAAGGCCACAAGAAAACAATGACTCAAATATGAGTAGGGCCAAAATTTGCCCACTCTGATACCATGTTGAACACACATGGGTAGCAATAGAATATGAAAGATAAAACATGAGAGTATATTTTTATTAACAAATGATTTTCATTTATAGTACATGTGACCGTTGGGTTTCACATCCTAAGGTCTCTTGGATTCCTTTTGTCTATTCGACTTCCACACTAACCCATTGAGGATTAGGTGTCCAACAGTTCACTTGCATCTTAGAGGTTGCCCCCTCAAATAGGAAATTGAACATTGTATTATGTTTCTGAAGAAAAAATATCTTTGTATCTTGTCTCATTTCATGTGATATTTTTATGTTGGGGGGCCATATTATTTCGTATTTCTAGTATTCTAGTTTTAACGTTCCACTTCTTCACCTTATTTTCCTTGAACTTAGGAGATACATTCAGTATTTTATCATTGCTTCACTTTCTTAGATCTCATTTTTCATTAGATTTTAAGAAGACAATGTCCCATTCATACACAATGAGTGCATGGGATTTGGAACTTTTTAATGTGTCAATATTTATTACCTTACCTTGCTCATGTATTGGACACTTAATAAAAGAATCAAGTGTGGGAATCCTTTAAGTTTCTCCAGTTACAAACATGATTGTGTGGAAACTGAAGACAAATATACCATATTGAGGACCCAATTTTGACAATATGGCAATAATTAATTGTCTTTCTTTCATGAATTTTTCAATTCCATATTGTTTCAACTAGAGTAACAAGGGGTTTTTGTAACACTCCTTACCACTCCCTTGAAATTTTCTAAGCTAGTGGGAGATGTTACTTTTAACTAACCCAACATCAATGGTATCATTATGGAAATGGGGTAGAAAATTGGGTCTTTCCTAGAGTTATAATAACTAAATTTGGATAACACCATTGCATCTAACTCATGAAGAGATTTCCGGTTATATATTTTTTATCTTAATCTGACTTCTAGATTGAGATATATGCCCCTTCAAAGTCAAAATAGGTAGGTAGTTCCATGCGGCACCCGCATGGCCAATGGTAAAACCCTATGCAATTTGAATCCCTCTTACGATGATCCTAAATAGATCATTGACCTATATGAATATGGGCCCTTATCGCTCTAATAGTTAATAAAGGGGAAGGGTCCCCAATTTCTCACTTCTACGTCTAAACCCCTCACAGTTTTCCCTACCCAATCTTGTTGTTGTAGCCATCTCTTTACATTAGCAACTAATATTATTAGGCATCCCCCTCCCTTCTCAGAAGCTAACGAGGGTGAGTGAGCCATCGCAGTATGTGGAGATCATCCTCAAGATCCCTCTCATAGGCACAGTTCCAAGAATATGTGGCATGACCCATGCCACGACCTAGAAATCACGCCATCCAACTCCATGTCACATGTCTCCTTTGTGTCTAGTTGACATCATGATAAGATTAGGGTGATGTCACCCTCCAATGTTGCATCCCCTCATGGTGAAACTTGTCATCCAAAATATTTCCCTTTGGATACCTAAGAGATGTTGGTTTCCCTACTATGCACACTATTAGCATGACACACCAACAACCTTTCCAAGTCATCCAAAAATCCCACATGGAGGCTATGAAGCTTTACCCGTACATGGTCTTTTCCACATAGCCTAATTCAGGCATCACATGGATTTTGGCGCTTCATGCAAATCAATGTTTTGATGTTATTTAATGCTCCACCTTTCCATCCCCTCAGACATACAAATTTCAATCAAACAAGACAAATGAATCTCTATTTCCCGAAAAATACATTTCTCCATCATCTAGGATGTACATTTTCCCATCACCTAGTATGTAAAACTCTATCATTTTTTCCTGGGAAATAAAAATTGCATCAGGTATTTGAAACTTCCCCATTATGTGGTTTCCATCTACCACAACTCCTGTCAACATGTGTCATGTTTATAAATAACACTTTGAAACATCACCTAGAATTCGAGCTCCATGGTGACATGGTCGTAGACAAGTAGAATTCACATTGGCCCAACATGGAATTCCCAATCCATGTGGCACCATCATCCACTACCACATGCTATGTAGATTCAGTTAATTCAACCCTCGCACATGTCGATAATAGTTGCCATGTTTCACTTCCATGACAATGGCACATCAGTGTATCATCCATGTCACATGTCCAAAAGGACCAATCGTTAAGGGCTTCAATCCTTAGTTCACATGTATGTTATCACTTGGTAGTAAGAAACACTTCTTGTTGCACTTTGCACCTCCCACTCTTGATTTACATCCAAATGAAACTAACACATAATACTTGGCATGTCCCAAATGGTGATAATTAACACCGCAAGGCCACTAAGTGGTTTATTAAGTAGGTGATTAGTGGTAAATATCATAGGTTAATAAAGCTATCCTCCCCATCGTAAAATTCCAATTTCCTTAATAAATTTAACAAGGCTTATTTAGAGTCAATGCAAGCATCTTACTCTATGATGACCTGTATTTGAAGTCTTAAGGAATTTGATGGCTTGTGAACCCTCTCTTGGTATCAACCAATACTCAACACCCTAATCATGATAGAAATGGAACCTACACTCTAACATCATCATTCTATACATTATGATAACCATGATTTGATAGATGAATCCATCTTCATACCTGTTGATAGGTACAAAAACAAGCCAATCCATGGCTAACACCTCTCTATGAACTTAGATGTAATAACATCATATTAAAAAACATCATAGATCCCACAAAATATCATCATATCTGTTAATGAAATATTCATAGAAATATTAGTATTCCTTTAATAGGAAAGATTATTCGTAGCCTCAAATAGTCAAGGATCCATGAAATGTATATCATGCCAAACAGTGTAAATCATACACAATAAGAACTTAACTTGTGCACATCAAAAATTCTTACAAGGCCATGTAATTATATATTGTTGTGTGTGAAGCTTGATTATCTTCTTGATCCAAAGGTATTTGTTTCAACTAGATGTATAACCTAGCAATACTGTATAATACTCCATGCATGGGTTCAGGGGTACTGCCCCCAAAACTTAAAGTAGACGTAAAATTTTTGTGTATCGTCATCTCAAGTGAGAAAGAGAGAGGAGATTGTGAGAGAGAGAAGTTGAAATTATAACAAATTTGTTGTAGGTTGTATATCTTCATTTTGATTGATAATATAAAGGAAGGATTAGTTGTTTTTCTATGGAGGTAGGCCAAATTGGGTGAACAACGTATATCTATGCCTCTCTTGTTTGATGTGTTTTCTGTGATTGTGTTTCTACAATATATTGTGTTCTATTTTTCCATAATAAACAATTTTCTAAGGGATCTATAACTCAAGAATGTATCGACAATCATAGGGATTTACAAGCCCGTAAAAACTAGGAAAATAATCAAACACATCTTATTAAAGATAACTGTGAATAAAAAAATTCTCCATCAACAATGATGATATATTCATTATTATAACCCATAATAACATCCTTCACCATTCACAATGCAATATGAAAATATAAATACACTAACCTGTTTCTCTTGGATGAATGGAAACTAAGGGGGGCTTCAACCCTACACCCAATCATAGTCCAAGTACGTTACAATCTTGCTTGTTGTTGACCACCCATAAGTTAGATTCAATGTTTTAAAACTAAATTGCACAAGGGAATTCACACCAATGCCAATCATTCTAATCACACAATAATGTAGAGTTAATAGTGTCCCCGTAGTGTCTCCATATACTAATTTCTATAGAGAACCATAGCCCCCATGCCTCCACTTACTCATGCAGGGATCTATAGTGCACACTACTTCCACCTGCAGACCCTTGTATGTATTCAAATTCGTAGAGTCTCCACACAATCAAACAAAAGTCAAGAGAACATAGTGCCCCACACACTAACCTATAAGTATCTGGAAAAAAGTGTCTCCATCTATATACCTCATTCTTCTGCTTCAACCCCTCCTTCAGTTCCTTGCTTTTGTGAATTTACTTTACAAATATTGTATTCTAATCTTGGCATGCTCCATGTGAGTGAACTATCCAATATAGGCTTATAATGTGTAGTTGTATAATGTTTTAATTCCATTCAAGATTGTTATATGGGATGAGAATTGTGGAAGGTTGAAACTCCATTTTTTCCAATAGCTCCAATATTAAATACCTACAAATATATTGTTTATGCTCCTTCATAGATCCCATGGGATTTAACTCCATGTGAATTAATATTTTAGGCTACACATATAGGATATGTTTGAAAATAATCAACAAAACTTGAAAGGAAGGGAGAGAGAGGGAAATAGGAAAAAGAGAGACAAAGAGAGGGAAAGAGGTAGATAGAGAGGAGGGGAGCAGTGAGAGAGTGTTGGAGGGTGAGAGAGGGATAGAAGAACAAAGACATTGAGAGATGGAGGTGGAGAGACAGAGGGAGTGATAAGGGAGAGGTGGAGATGGTGATGGAGAGAGGAGAGGAGGGTAAAGAAAGAGGAGACACATAGATAAAGTGTGTGGAGAATGGTAGAAACAGAAGGGGAGAGGGAGGGAGATACTAGAGAGAGAGAGAGAGAGAGAGAGAGAGAGAGAGAGAGAGTAGAGATGGAGGGGAGAAAAAATGGGATATGGGAGAGAAAGGGAGAGAGAGGAAGTTGGAAGATAGGAAAGAGAGTTGGAGGGGAGAATAAATACATAGAGAGAGAAAGATGGATAGAGGGAAAGATGGAGAGAGAATGAGGGAGAGAGTAATGGAAGGGAAGAGAGAGAGAGAGAGAGAGAGAGGACGAGGTAAGGAGAGAGATAGATAAATACGGAGATACAAAGATATACAGAGATAAATAATAAGGTATGCACGGAGATAGGGAGATACAGTAAAGGGAAGAGAGTGAGAGATAGATATGTAAAGGGATACGGTATGTGTGTGTGCATTTTTAGAGTTGAGATAAAGAGACAAATAAGGATAGATGGAGGGAGATATAGATATAAATTATGGATGGAGAGAGAGGGAGAGAAAGGAAGGGAGAGGCAGAGAGAGAGAGAGAGATAGAGATGGGTGGATATCAAGGGGGAAGAGAGAGAGATAGTATTATATGATAGTGATGATTATTAACAATAAAGGAAGTGGAAGTAAGCCTTTTAAAAAAAGTAAATGAAGTTGGATTTAGAAATCCATGAATATTTTTGTTTTTCACTTAGATGTGATCAATGTAGTTGTTGATATATAACCTTATTTGATTAATGTAGTTGTTGATATATAACCTTATTTGATTACTTGCACTAGATTTTTAATCCTGTTTGATTTTTTGAACTAGTTGCATTGATTTTAGTGCAAACATTGATTTTTTATTTGATGTAACTAAATGTATGATGTAGATTAATAGTATGCATGAATTTCAATGTAAGCAAAAAAACATTATTTACAATGTGCACTAATTAATGCATTACAATAATTAAAACATTATCAAAATAATTAAATAATTAAGAGTCTATACCATCTCAATAATGAAATAATTAGATGTTCAAAAAATTGTGTAATTGTGCGTGAATGAAACCAGCCTTGATCCATCTAATTTAAATCTCCAAAGCTTATGTCTTACTACTCATTGGATTTTTAGTTTCTTCCATAATTTCAAGTTCATTGTGTTTAGTGGCTCATTTGGAGAGACCAAGTGATTTTCCAAAAAATTGAAAAAAAAATTGTTCTATATGCTATATTTTGAACTCTTTTGCCCATTGAAATAGTAGTACTTTTGTGGAAGTTGAAATTTTTTTGTGATTTATTAAAACAGACTTCATTGTAATATTGGTTAAGAATAATATTTTTAAGAAAGCATAGTAAGTTCACTATGGATAGCCTAAAGAGACTCTTTTATAAATGACATCTAACTCTACAAACACTATTTAATTCATCATCTAATACCATGTTACATAATATGAATAATGTCTAACTTCACAAATACTATTAACTCATCACTTAAAACCATGTTACATGCAATAATTTACCATGCTACATGCAATATAAGTCTTGAACCATTCTAAAAAATATATAGGTCATAAACTAATACCAAGTGAATGCACTTTTAGCTTTTGAACCATTATAAAAGATACAAATAGGTTACAACTATTCCAAGTAAATGGACTTTTAGCTATTGAGTCATTATAAAAAATACCTATAGTTATGAATCATTAACAAGTAAGTGCAATCTTACTAGATAAACTAGAGCGAAAAAAAGTAATTACCTTTTATTTATATACATGTAATAAAAAATACTAAGAACTTGATGAAAATAATTATGTATGCCACATATAACCTTCAAATATTTCCTCATTAGAAAGAGAATCCATTGAATTTTGCACCTCGTATCTTATAACCACCTATATGTGAAATTAACAGAAACATACAAGTACTAACATATCACACAACATTTGGGAAACAAAATTCAAAATAAATCGGATCATGATGAGTGAGAAATATATGTCATAAATCAACAAATCAATGAAATATTGAGTACCATCAACTACAACCGTAACTTTTGTTTTCCTTTTTGAACACAGGATATAATATCCATATCCAATCTAGATAAATAAATTTTAACCGTTGAAAAGACTAGTTCAGGATGACTTCATTAACAAACACAAATACTAATATATCAAAACTTAGAACTGGCTCTTGTCTAGATCATCAAAATAAGGATGATTCAAGGCCGCCTTTGCTGAAATCCTGTTAGCAGGATTGCACTGCAACATTTTCTGCAAAACATTACGAAGTTTGTGAGTGTCTTAATATGTTCAATGTCAATAAGACTTTAAAAGATGTGACAAATATGGTGGGTTTGAGAGATAACCAAGAACATACACTGAGAAGATCAAGACCACTACAGGATAGATTTGGAACTTTCGAAGCCAGGCTTATAGGTTTCCATTTAGGATATTCATGCCAATCCTTGAGACTTTTAACTCCAGGCCATTTTTGCTCAGTTGGAGTTCCAAACAACCTATCTCTCAAAAATGTAATTGAAGTAAGTTTTCAATGTGATTTAATGAGATTCAAGGGAATTAAGAAAAATCCAAACCACTTCACAACCATACCTGAAGATACAAAGTAGTTGTTCCATTTCTGAATCCCCATTGAAAAGAGGTCGTCCTCTCACCATTTCAGCTAAAAATATCAAGACAACAAGTTGTATATCAAATCCATTTCTTGGAAGAAAAATTGGGAATAATTATGACAACTAGATCAGGAAAGAAATTGAAAGAGAAAACACCCTTCTCAATATTTATTCACTAACCGAAAATGCATCCAACAGACCAAATATCCACAGGAGTGGAATAGTGGGTGGATCCCAACAATATCTCTGGGGCCCTATACCACAAGGTGACAATCTGCAAATATACAGATAGAATGTTATATAAAATGTTTAACTAATAACAAACAACTTAAATAACAAGAAAACAAATGAGGCCCACTTTATAGAATGGGAGAGAATTTCATGACAAACCTCATGAGTATAACTCTTCAAAGGCACACTAAATGACCTAGCAAGTCCCAAATCCGCAATTTTAAGGAGGCCTTTACTCTTTTCAACCAAAAGATTTTGTGGTTTTAGATCCCTGAAGAAAATCGATTCGTGACAATCTTTCAAAGTAATTTGAACTCAGATAACCCCAAAGGTTTAAATTCAAAAAATGCTAATTTGTGTCATGTCATAACACAATATAAATGAATGTAGAAGTTAAAGATAAAATTGTAATATGTATAACACATAATTTGTCACCTGTGCATCACACCATGGGAGTGACAATGAACTACCCCCTTGCATAGTTGATACATGAAACTCTGTACTCCAACATGCATATACAGAAATTAGAAACATGTCTTTGCAAAAATGTCAATGCAATAGAATAATGAGAATGAAAGCACAAAAAAATTACCTTAATAATATTTGGTGGGAGAGGATGATGATAGTCCAATAATTTTTTGAGATCTGTGTCAAGATACTCAAAGACAAGATAAAGATATGATTTTCCATTCTCCATCGCAATCTCCACACCAAGCAACCTGAAATTCCCAATATAACTCCTTTTTGAACAAATAATTTAGAATTATATTGAAGCATACAGCTAAAATGACATTATAACTAAGATAATGATTAAATAGAAATAAATGAAAATAATATCTAGAAGAAATTTCTTTCTCAGAAAAAGACAGTTTGCAAATCCATCGATAACATTCACAAGGATAATTAATCATTGGGTACTTGCTGATGAAATGTCTCTGAGACAGAAATGAGAACAACCAAAGAAACACATTTCAAAATAAAGACAAAACAACTAAAATATGGATTAAACTATAACCATTATGACCGAACAAGCCAACAAACAACCACTGGAATCGAAACCACATAAAAAAATTACTGTCCTTTTCATCATTTCATAAGCTAAAAAGATACAACAATAATAGCATAAGTAAAGCCTTCGGGTGATGCAACAGATCATCGGGGTAAGGGTACTTTCAGAGTCCCCGGATTCAAATGCCATGCAAAACATAATTGAAATAATTTAATCTCCAGTCGCTAAGTACAGGGAATAGACTGAAATCCAATTGAGAGCACGCGGACAAATCCAATTGCGACGGGACTTCCGGCTCCCATTGGTGAAGAGCATACACGTAAGCGGGCAGAAGCGTGGACTCGTCTTTTATCGTATGGGTTATCTGGAGAGCAAATGAAGGTCTTCCCAAAGCGCCCACTTTTACAATCAACTATTTGGGCGCCCATTGGCCCCACTTCACCGTCAACTTCTGCAAAGGTTAAATTAAATCTTTCTTACTGGATTACCATTGTATTTTATTTCAGTTTATTAAGTCAATGCGGGCATCCTTATGTCAATTACTGATTACCAAATATTTAACAGGATCCATGGTATTTTATTTCAGTTTATTAAGTCAATGCGGGCATCCTTATGTCAATTACTGATTACCAAATATTTAACAGGATCCATGGTATTTTATTTCAGTTTATTAAGTCAATGCGGGCATCCTTATGTCAATTACTGATTACCAAATATTTAACAGGATCCATGGTATTTTATTTCAGTTTATTAAGTCAATGCGGGCATCCTTATGTCAATTACTGATTACCAAATATTTAACAGGACCGCAAAGGTTAAATCAAATCTTTCTTACTGGATGACCATGGTATTTTATTTCAGTTTATTAAGTCAATGCGGGCATCCTTATGTCAATTACTGATTACCAAATATTTAACAGGACCCGTGTCCGTCAGATTCCCAATAATTAGCCATCGAAATAAACTCAGAGAGTCAATGCAGGGAACATGGAGGTTTTCCTTGGAGAAAGCAAGCTTGAATTATAATCTCGACCTCCTACTCCTGCAGGGCCCAGCCAAATAATTGCTCAATATTACCAGTTCATACGTCTGGGTTTCAAGGGTAGCTGTTGCATATGAAACTTTTATTAGTTTGTCTTTAGAGGGTAGCTGTTCCATATGAAACTTTTATTAGTTTATCTCATTCAGTTTTAATCCCTTGAAAACACTGCATGTGATAGCGTTTTGAATTGTTTGTTTGTTTGGTTGGTTGGACTGCCTTGGTGCACGCCGAGGCTCTTGCCAAAGATCTGGGGACGACCGGGCAGTTCAACATACTGTCCAGTGACCACGGCATCCCTCTGGTGGCCTTCTCGCTCAATGACAGTAACGGCTACGATGAGCATGAGATCTCTGACCACCTGAGAAGGATAGGTTGGATCGTGCCCGCACACACCATGGCTTCTGAAGCACAAAACGTCAAGTTTCTGTGCGTGGTGGTTCGCCAGGATTTCAGCCAGATTATAGCAGGACGGACGGGTGGTCTTGCAGGAACTTGACCTGCTTCCTCCAAAGTCAGTCAAAGAAGTGACAGCCTCTCCTCGAGTAAACCATCCTGAAACCCAACAAAACGAATCCAATGGGTTGCCTCATCCCAAAAATGAAAGAAGAGGAAGCTGTTTGGGGATAACGATGAAAGAGAAGTAAAGAAGAGAAGGCATGTAATGAGATTCTTGCATTAACAACTGATAAAAAGTAGGAATTGCTGTACTCTGAATGCTTTCTATTGAAAATCCCTTTTGGCAAAGCCGTCTTCCCGACGCCGCCTAAGCCAACTATGCCCACAACCTGAACTTCTCCTGTGTGTTGCTGTGCTAATACTGTAGTTGCAAAATCTTTAATTCTGTTATCTAAACCGGTGGGATTCTTGGCCACAAACAACTGTGTCTTTTCGGCAATTCGTTCCAGCACACTTTTGACGACCTCAACATACACTTCTTTTGTCTTCTGAAGACAGCGGTAGAGATAACTAGCGAAGGTCTTCTTGGAAGAAATTCAAGAGCCTACCAGAAAATGTGGAGAGGATCGTAAGAGGAGAAAAGTTGGGAGCCCGGAGATATATATATCCTCGTTCTACCAGATGCTTGCACCACCACAACATGCAGCAGGGAAAAAGACAAAATATTTTTAATTTAACGCACAGTTAGTAGGCGCACACATGAACCGCGTGGAATTTCAAAATAGATAAAATATGGTTTAAGACGGAACAAGGAAACACCCATAAAGCAACTATTGGAACTGAAACCACAAAAAAATTACTTTCCTTTTCATCATTTCATAGGCTAAAAAGATAGAATAATACTAGCATAAGTAAAGCCTACAGATCATGGGGTTAGTTTCAGAATCCCTGGATTCAAATGCCATGCAAAACATAATCGAAATAATTTAATCACTAGTTGCTAAATATAGGCAATACAACGAAAGAAATCCGGTTCAGAGGCACGAAAAATAACTAACTTGACAACATAAATACTCTGGGAGAGCAATCGCAGGATGGAAATTTCTCGAAGCGAGTTGGAAGGAATCCCTTCATCCTGCCTCTCAATGAGACTCTTCTTGATAGCGACCAGCTGACCACTGCTCTTGTCCCTTGCCTTGTACACCTTCCCATAAGAGCCCTCTCCGAGCTTCTGGAGTTTCTCAAACCTATCCATGGAGGACATATTTAGTAAATTGCCGAAAAGAGAATTAGAGATACACTACCGATGTCTTCAGACGCCCCTTTGCAATGAGTCTTTCTCACCCGCGATCACAGAATATTTCTCTCGACTCAAATCCACGGGTGATTCAATAAAATACGTATAGAGCTAGTCAGCTGATTTATATGGTTACCATGTAACGGTCGTGATTTGTTGAACGAACCATTTTTATTTAAATTTGAAATCTCCCTCCAACGGTAACCAATTTCTACGAAATTAGGGCAACATTATAATGGTCAAATTTGGTTACCCCGAAATTAGGGCAACATTATAATAATCAATCTAAACGTTATTTTTGCCTTTCTTGCCTAGGCGAATAAATGGGCTTTTATAGTTAATATTTAAATAACTCGATTAGTGTTAACGTAATTTGTATGAAGGGGCTTCTAAACAATTATTTGGGGAAGTAATGTGATGGTATAGTTTTTATTTTCCTA
>APFE031116702.1:0-26600 GCA_000404065.3 Pinus taeda
AGTTTCTTGGCAGTTAGTTAGAAAATGTTTATCATTTTATTTCAATTTCTTTCCTTGTACTTTCTTTCTTGCAATAGGTTAAGGTTACATTTCGAATATTTCCATTTCTACAATTGTTTTAGGATTTGAGTTCAGTACATGCACTCAATTACATCATGATAGCAAAGGAATGACACATTGCATGCCACACATATAGTGCCGACGCCTCTTAAGTTTGTACAAACACTGGGTTGATAATTAGAGTCGGTAGCCTTTGGAGTTGTAGCATTCTTGTTGCAATACCAAGGCTCATCACTTTTTGGCACCGTTGCTGAGGAGGTGTCAAAGTATGCCTTGTTTTCTTCCCTAGTTGATTCATTTCTTTTTAATTTTTGCAAAAACAAAAGAAAAATTCATTAGGCGCATTTAATTTCAAAAGTATAAAATTGCATTGCATTATAGTTTTCATTCAACCATAAAAACAAAAACAAAACTCTCCAACACCAACCCCCACCCCCCCATTTGATCACATGGTGTAGTAAGAGCCATATCACCATTCACTTTTGTAGGTAGAAGAAGAAGATGGAAAAGAATATAGAAGAAATCGATGGAGATGATGACAACGAGGAAGATCCTCTTGGATTTCCCATTCAAGATATTGATGGTAGAATGCACATGAAGAACATCCCTCCATCGTTTCTTCCAAAATTTCATGATCTAAGGTCAGAGGATCCGAAAACCTTTATCTTTGAATTTGAAATTTTTTGTAGATCTTATGGTTACTTATCAAAAACTCAAAAAATGAAATTGTTTCCGGCAACATTAAAGGAGCTCCTTGCTCAGTTTGCGGACTCATTTCCTTAGTGAAGGTAATAGAGACAATGGCTATGATAATTGGACGAGGCAGAGTACTCTAGAAATGAAATTAAGTTGAATGGTAAGAGGGGTGAGGGGGAATGGGGAGATTTTTAGTGTGGGTAGTAGCGTTTTCTCTTCGGATTCCATTAGCTAGTGCCCTGCCTCTACCATTGCGGGTATCAGGGTATCTCCCCATGAGAGGACTATGGAAATGAATGGTGGAGGGGAAAGAAGAATCAGGGTTGGGCGCTGCGGGGGGGGGTGAATGATGCTGCCTCGAGTACCTCCTCTTCGACTGTGCATGCGATGTCGAGTGCGTGCCATGACGAAATTGATTTCCAAGTTTTCAATTAGGGAGACAGAGATATATTGAGGATTCAATTGGCTGTTCAAAATAAGAGAGGAGGAATCCTGAGCTTGATTTAGCACACGATGGGGAATTTTGGAGAAGTGGAAACCATTGCCCAAATCGACACAGCTTAGGATCCAGCAACGCCTTCCAGTGATGGTGCGTGAGCTCGACTCCACAACTTGGGGGGGGCAAGAGAAATTTAGCAGGGGGGTGATGAATGAATTGTGATTAACTAGGTGCATGGCCTTAAGCTTGCTGCAATTTTCTTGAATGGAACACTAGAATAATTGTGCTTGTAGGTTGATAGGAACATGCCATAAATTGGCATGGAAGGGGATGCGGGTGGCCATGTGGCGAAGCTGCCTGCCCTCCTTTTGTCTAATCATCCTTAACGGTGTCATTAATACCCACATCCAAGTAGGTTCATGTATAATGTTAAGAGGGAAAAGCTACATCATTTAGTATTCAACACACTAAAAACCCTCTTACTTAGAACAATTAGAGATGAATGGATTGATCTCCTTAATCTCATGAGTATAGGTGATGTATATCAATTATCATTTGAGGAAATTTGTGAAACATGCAAACGCATATCAAAAGGAAAAGCAAGAATAGGTAAATCAACATCAAGATTGGTAAGTCAAGCTAAACTTGGAAATTTGTTTCATGACTTCAAAACATAAATTATTAGCAATCTAACCAAACAAGAATAAATGTTAAGAATACAAAATGAGAAAAAAGAAGATGTTTGTGTTGTCCATGCAAAATCACATGATGTTAAATGCTGCTCCTCATGACCAAGGTTGAAGGAAGTTCATCAGGAAGACAATGGAGCAAGTCAATTGCCAATGCAACAATGTTATGTAGCTCCAAGAAGACCATGGTAGCCTATTCAGCCTGAGATGATTTAAAAGCCTAATTCACAATTTCAAGCTTATGCACATCCACATCAAAGTAATTGGAACACACCTTTTCCTTGGCAACATTGGCTATCTCAACCCCAAAACCAATCTTTGTAATAAGGTTGGCAAGGAACTTATGGGAGCCACCCACAATATCCTCAATATATTCCTCAATATCCTCCATACAAAAATCCATGTTATCCTTACCATTTACCTTCACCACAACCACAACCTCATCCACATCCATCTCAAATATACACTCCCACTCAACTACTTGTACCACCATTCCCAAACCCACACATTGAAATAGCTCAGCCCACCGACAATGTTGAGGTACAACACTTCCAAACATCTCCTCCTGAGATCAATGGTATTCACCATAGTTCAAGAAGAGTATTGGAAAAAAGAGATCATCTTGATATCATTGAAGGACCACGTCCAAAAGAAGAAGATTCAAATAAGCAGACCACATAACCATGGGATGCAATTGGTGAAAAGTAAACATCCAAATCAAAGATCGAGAGAACTCCCTCATGGTTATCATCAAATCCTCCATGT
Organism: Pinus taeda; assembly: GCA_000404065.3. NCBI lineage: Eukaryota > Viridiplantae > Streptophyta > Pinopsida > Pinales > Pinaceae > Pinus > Pinus taeda. Next base: position 2,650 of record APFE031116702.1, read on the forward strand.
ATTCAAGAGAACAATCAGCAAAAAGAGGAAGATTTGAAGGTCATGGAAGAAGAAGACATGAAGAATGATCCAGGTCAGCAAAAGGACCAAGGACATCACAACTATATTGAAATATGGTTCCAGAGAGTCACTAAGTTGCAACATCACTTTCTTCCTCAACTATGCTTGATTCTTTCAAAGTCAAATCATTTGGTCTCTGAAATCTAGGTACATGTCAATGCATACATTTCAAGCCTCCACATCATTTTGTATGTCATCTTGATGTGCACATGGCTCCATTGGAAGTATTTTTATACTTGAAAGTGATTTTGTTTTCAAATAGGTTAGGGTAGGAGAAAAAAAAAAAATGAAAAAGAAGAGGAAAAAATAAAAATTTAAGGTGAAAACCTCCTTGGAGGCACCTCAAATTGGCTCATTGATTGAAAACCTCGATGAGGCAGTCAATGGGTTGAAAAAAAAAAGAAAAAAAAGAAGATCCTAGGTGAAATCTTGCTTTGAGGCACCTAGGCAGACCTACTAGTTGAAAACCTCATTGAGGCAGCTTGTAGGCCTAGAAGAAAAAAAAGAGAAAAAATAAAAGAATCATTGCTCCATGCATGCATGTACTCTCCAACATCTGCAAGCAACAAGAACAAGTGGGTACCAAAATGAAAATTGGTTAAACCTAGTCAAAAGAAATCAAATTTTGACATTCTCCTACTTCTCTCAAATGCTCCAAGAAGACCAAGATCATGCCAATCCATCAACCTCATCTATTTTAACCATCCACTCATCATTCTCAAGCTTCTACCACTCATTTTCTTTTTTGTCCTTAAAAAACTACAAGATGCTCTATTTTACTACAGGATACAAGAATACACAGAGCATAAATTTGTTTTTTCCATAATTTGAAAACCATGCATCCATTTGCCAAGATGTTTTAGGGGGGATGCATATGAATGATGGTAACATGCTCAAGAAATTTCAGCAAATTCCAGTGCACAGTTTCCAAGCTATTGGCTTCCATCACCTTCAGCCATTTTTGCATTATCTCAATATCTGTGCATCCATTTAAAAGGTTGTCTTATGGGGAGATGCATATGGATGATGGTAACATTCCTAAGAAATTTCAGAAAATTCTAGTGCACGGTTTCCAAGAAATCGACCTTCATCACCTTCAACGATTTTTAGTTTTACTCGAGATCCATGCATCCATTAACCAAATGTTTTCAATGGGGAGGTGCATAATGATGATGGTAACATGCTCAAAAAGGTTGAGCGCAATCTAGTCTATCGTTTGGGAGATATGGACAAAACAAGTCGTTGTCCTGTAAACCCACATGATACAAAACAACACCTACATGATTGGTAGTGAGTAGTTTTAAAGGAGATCTAGAGGTCAAAGAAGCTCCTCCAGATCTTAGTGGCAGCATCAAGATGATCTGTATCACCATCCAACACCTACACATCAACATCTACTCAGCAGCAGCATGCATGTCTCTCCAACAACCATCAGGTAGGTACAAGTATGCAATATTTTTGACCTCTTCTCTTGAGCCTATTATTTAGAAATTTGTTGACAATGCATGAGAGATGAGGTTTTATAACCTAAGGATTTGTCAGGAGTCTTAGCAGCCTTCAATTGCAACTCACTCCTTCACTCATGCAATGTTGAAAAGTCAAATTATGAAGGGTGGTGATTTCGAGGAATGAGGACAGCAGTTAAAAGAAGAAACCCTCCATCCACTTCATATTCACTATCTACTCATCATTTATTCATCCCATTTCATTCTTGAAAAAAAACAAAGAGGACATCCTCTCCATTTTCATGAAATTTCCATTTGCAGGTCAGTAAGAAGGACAGTCAAAGAGCAAAGGACGATCACAAAGAGACCCCTATCACTCACATTTTTATTTAACCACTCATTACCATTTATTCCTCCACCATTCATGTCATTTTTCCACTCCTTTACTTCATTTTACAAAGGGACTGTGTTTTCTATAGAATGATCCTATAGGAATTACAATGATCGAGAAATCCTATAGGAGGTAGTCCTAAGGAAAATAAATGGTGGAACAAGGTAGTAGAGTGTTGATAAGGGTGTGGAAGACCTTGCTAAATTGAAAAAAAATCAAGAACCATCTTGAATAAGGGGAAGAATGCAAACTAATGGTCTCAAGAAACAAGGATTTTTGTTTGCACAAATATGATTTTTCGCTTGTCCTTGCATAGCTTACAACCAAGATTCTTAATGCACAAAAGAGAGGTCACCAGGGTCATGGATGAGGCACAATGAGGTCACTAAGTTCCTCAGAGGATGAGAAACACTTTTAGCAAGGGTGTATGATGGGCCTCTAAATTAGACATAAATTAAGGCTTATGTCTCTAATTTAAAACATAAATTAAGGTCTATGACCATCCTTCAGGACATTAAACCTCTCTTTTTGAATTAGATAATTTATTTTTAACTTTAATATATTTATTAGAAAGGTTTATGAATAATTGAATATTTGTGCCTAATATTATTTATTTTTTGTGGAATATTATGAGAATATTGGGCAGATTATGAAGAGTTGGAGGAGGAGACAATTTAGGGACTTGTTCCTTATTACTGGAGGATCAATAATAAATAATTAGTCAACAAGATATTATGGAATTATGAAAAAAATTGTGGAAATCCAATGATTGAGAAAATCTAGGAATTTGTTCCACTAATCAAGGGAGCAGATCCACCAATCAAGGGAGGAGATCCACTAATCAAAGGATTTCTGTGGGGAAATCTTCCTCCATCCATGGGGAATGATTCTTAATCATTTTGTATAAGTACCAAGTCGAATTTGCATTTAGGGAATGATTGAGAAAATATAGGAATGTGTGCCCTACCATTTAATACAAATTCCTAGTATTGAGGACTAGATCCACTAATCAAGAGATTTTTATGGGGAAAGTTTCCTCCATTCATAGGGAATGATTCCTAATAATTTTGTATAAGTACCAAGACGAATTTGCCTCTAGGGAGAGAGATTTTCTTTAGTGCTATTGTGGAGAGAGCTTGTATTTTTGCAGCTCCATTATATTTTCTTGCAGGGATGTAATTATTTTAATGAAAATAATGAAAATTGGTATCATGTTCGGCTTCTAAATCTTGTTCTCCTCCACAGGTCTCTGATTTTCCTTGGGCTTGGCCATCCCAGGAGCCTCAGAGCCCTTTTGTATCATTTTATTTCCTTCTTTTCATTGCTTATTCCCATGCATCTCTAATTTTTATTTGTTTCTACTTTTACATTTAGTATTAATGATTTCTTTTTGTAGGATTGAGTTAAATGGTTGATGTAAGTTCTTTTGTAGGATCACTTGATTTGGTTAGGCATTTTTTAGATTTACTAGCTCACTAGTTCTCAAATTTCTAGATTTTCGACTAGTAATGTGTTTTTTATTTCTTTTAGAATGGGTTAGGAAAGGCCTTTTTGAGTGATTCCACTTGGAATAGGGATCGAAGACATCCTAGTTAATAAAAAAATTGTCCTGTCCAATTTGGATTTGATTTTCTTGGTCATTAAACCCTCACCCATTTCATCATTTCACAAGGAAACGTCTCCAAGCTTTTTGAGCGAATCCATCCATCTTTAGACTTTGGTTTTGAGTTCTAAGTGATCGTAGGAATTTTCCCACTCCATTCCACCCATCACATACTTTTCCTAAGCCTCTCATCACCTCCAACACCTCACATTTTTCTCTTGAATGTATCCTGTAGGTTTCCTGTAATTCCTACGGGATCATTGTGTAGGTTTCTAGTACATCCTGTAGGTTTTCCTGAAACAACCTGTTTTGAGGTTGAATTGATGGAAAGCCTCTAGGAAGTCAACATCAGCCTCCCAAGGGTCTCCCACACCATCCAACCATCTCATAACCCTTCCATCCAACCTTCAACATCCTTAAATTCACTTGCCACGTCATCAAAGGAAATTAGTTTGGATACTTGATTTTGGAAGAAAAGATAAAAAGACAAGAATAGATTTATTTCAGTCCCTTTACTTGCACATTAGTGATGTTTGATGCTTCTTACCTCCATGCTTAGATAATAGCATTTGATTCATGATAATTTAGCATTATTGCAAAGCATAGTTGCTTGGCCGTTAGTTAGAGAATGGTATGTTTTAGCATTTGATTTCAATTTCTTTCTTTGTACTTTCTTTCTTGCAATAGATTAAGGTTCCATTTCGAACATTTCCTTTTCTGCAATTAGTTTAGGATTTGACTTCAGTACATGCACTGAATTACATCATGACAACAAAGGAAGGACACATTGTATGCCGCACATATAGTGTCAACACCTCTTAAGCTTGTATGAACCCTGGGTTGTTAATTAAAGTCAGTAGCCTTGGGAGCTGCAAAATTCTTGTTGCAATACCGAAGCTCATCAAGGTGTCATCAACAACTTGTGCCAGGATCCTTCAAAGAGTCAGAAGATGATTCTCAAGGAGAAGATGAGAACGTCAAAATGCATAAAGGGCGAGAACATAACGTCCTATCTCATTAAGATTCAGGGAGTTAGGGATGAACTTGCAATGGCTGGAGGCAATCCAACAAAAGGTGAGTTGGTGTATACAACTCTAAACGAGTTCACCAAGGAGTGACGTACCTTCATTGATGTTATTATTGGAAGGGATAAGATACCAAACTAGGAACGCTAATAGAGTGCGTTCACTCAGAAGGAGCTAAGGCTCAGTCTCGTTGATGGTTCTACTAGTAGTAATGGCAAGGGACTAAAGGCGAAGGATGAGGAAAATGTAGGTCTTGCAGGGAAGGAAAAAGAAAATAAGGGTCCTAGCCATGGAAAAATAAAATGAAAGGAGAGAAGAAGAAAAAGGACCTGGGAAGGTCAAGTGTTTCAGATGTGGTGAACTTGGTCACTACATCAGCTAGTTTCCAAATAAGAAGAAGGAAAAGCAAGGGAAGTAAAAAACAACTTTGGTAGAGATTGATGACATTTTTGCTAAGTTGGAGGATGAGCTCACTATTTTTGTAGCATTATCCTCAGATGGAAGAGTATGACACTCCAATATGTCAGATTAGGCAGGATGCTAAGGAGTAGCAACAAGGAGGTCTAGATCTATCCAAGGAGTGCTTGATCAATAGATAAGATATAGTTGTTGTGTATTCCTCATATGGATTGGAACCTTTTCTATGGGATCCCAAAGTAGTGTTGTCGCAGGAAAAACAATCGTGATACAGGAGATACACTAGTTCCGTGTCACTTGGACGTAGTTAGATAGATAATAGAAGAGTTAGTTGCATGAAGATTCTCGAGATACAATTGTAGAACTAATTGCAATGATACAATATGTAGTGTGAATTGGCTAGCTGCAGAAAGAAATATACAGTTCCAACCAAAGACATTTCCTAGCTATTATTGGGAGATCCAGACTTAGAGGAAGTATAACTTAAGAGGGAGATGCCTTGTGAAAGTTTGGATCTTCGGGTTTTGAGGAGATCAATACACATAGGTGCAGTGATAGCAACAATTTAGAGGTAGAGAAAGGCATCAACAACGTGAGCTCAAAATATGCATAATAGCATGGTCGATAATGAATTCCAAGGTATTTTTTTTCACAATGATTTCTAGTGACAAGGAGTCAAATGAACTTAAACATGTGAAGGAATCAAAGTATCACATATGTTAGACACTAGCAATGTGGATCGGTTTGGCTACAACGTGTTCCCACAAATCAACAAGTAGTTGATATACTCATGAAGGTCCTCACTAAGAGGGTGATCCAAGTGGATATTGAGGTATAATGGCATGGAAAAGCTCAAAAATCAAAGTACTCAAAATGAAGTCAACTCAGGACTAGAGCATAGATCTTGTTATCTTGATTCTAACGACGCGAACGATACTTCAATCCAAGTCCGGATGGTGAAGTTATCACGAAAAGAAGGTTGCTTTGTTTCTTAAGAAAATGAGGATTTTCCCTTTAAAAATGGGTTTAAGCCTTAAAAGGCTAAAAATTGCAATCAGAGGATTTATGGAGGCGAACTTAGGATGGGCATAGAGAAAACCCCGATCACCGATCTCTGATTAAATCGGATTGGTGGATCGGAACGAAATCGAATTGGAGTGTAATCAGGTCAGAGGAAGGCTATATCGGAGCAGGCAGGGGCCGAACTTACGATGCAATCGGTGATATAGAGTGCTCAGCGATATAAAGCATCGGGCCGATAGGTGAGCGCGATGCCGATGCGATTGGCCGACGCCGATATCGGCGATCGACGATCACCGGTAGTCCATCCCTGTTTAACAGGACTATGCACCCCTCCTATATGTCGAATGCGATATAAGGCTCAGAACCGATAAAGAAAATATGCCTGATTTAATAAAATTTGAAGTCCGAGGCTTGAAGATTTTGCCGATTTTTAGTGTTTTTTTTGGGATTTTGGATATTTATTGTTACAACAATAATGAGGCCATTTTAAGGGGCGGTTGCGCCACCAATCCTTCTACTCCACCTACCTCTATTTTGAACCAAGACAAACCTGATTTAAATAGGACCTTTTCCAAAAAAACCCATTACAAAAGCATGATGGTTGGAAAAGTACAAGAGGAGGATTTTTGCAGCACGTTGCCTCGTTTGGTAGGAGGCTGATAGTGCATTTTTGTTTATTGGGACAATTTTTAGATGTTTTCAGCCCCTTTTAGCACCACAGATGCTTTGACGCTGCCCACTTCTCCATCTGAGGTCTCCCATTTCACAACCACTTGTCAGAATGGAGGTATAAGCCTCTTGTATGCAGTTGATGATTGTAATTCTCTTCTTTCATGGCATTTAATATAAAGGCCTCCCCATTGTTCGAGCTGTGCCCGGAGACGTAGTCCGAATTGGACGAACTCCGTTATCAAGTCTTAGCGTCTTATTTTTGTCCCTCTGTGACTTTTCTTCTTTTTTTCTTGAGTGTACATTAAATATTTGTGTTAAGCTGCAATTTTTCATGTGATTTTTTTCATACATCTACAAGCGAAAGTATCTTGGATCCAGTGGTATTAGAGCAGGGCTTTTTAGATGTGAATTGCATGTTTGCATGCTAACAAGAAACAGGCTTCAAAGAGGTGAAGGGGAACTACAACATTTCGATCCAGAGGTAGGGTGTGCACCTCAAAGAAGAAACATGGTTGAAGATGAAGCTCGTATTGAAGAGCGTAATTTTAGAAAGACTTTCTATTCAATGGCAAAGAATATCAGTCAGCTGGTTTTAAGGCTGTAGAAAGCAGAAGAGAGGAACCCAAAAGGACAAGGTTCAACACATGGGAATGGTGGAGAAGAACCCCCTCCTTCTCCTTTCGGGAGTGAAGGTTCTTCTTCCTCTCACCACCATAATCGTAGAAATTCAAAGGATGCATCTAAGAAACCCTTCCTTAAATTAGATGTTAAATTTGATATTCCTATGTTTAGTGGTAAAAGTAACACGAAGAAACTTAATAATTGGATTAGGCACATTGAGGTCCATTGCAGGATTCAACAGATCATGAAGGACAAGGCAAAGATCTAGCTGGCATCTCTACAGCTGAGCAACACCGCTCTCGTTTGGTGGGAGAGAAAATTGCAAAGCAGTAAGAATGTGGGTATGCTCTTTTCCTCATGGCTTGATTTCACTTCTGCGTTAAAGGAATAGTTTTATCCCTTAGCATACAAGCAAAAAGATTTGATGATTTGGAAATATTTAAGGCAAGGCAAAGGGCAGGATGTTCAGAGTTTTACAAAAGAATTTAGGAAGCAAGCACTAAATTTGGGTATTGCACTTGATATACCTGAAGTTGTAACTAAGTATATTGGCTCACTGCATAGTTATATTAGACATTCATTATTGTTGTTTGAACCAACCACTATTGATTCGACCAACGTAAAAGCAATTCATATTGAGAACAGGGGCTAGAATGAAAGAGATGATCAGTCCAGAAAGACACATTTCAAACCTCCCAAAGGAAAATCCAAAGAGAAGTGTAAAGGGAAGGAGAAGATAACAACAACAGCCAAAGAAGGAGAGTGGCCTTATTGCAATCACTACAATAAGGAAGGCCACGGTGATGATCACTGTTGGAAGCAACACCCAAAAAAATGTCCAAAGAAGTATGGAGGAAAAGGGAAGTAGAAGACAGTGGCAACGGGCTAGCAAGAACGTGGATCAGATTCGGGAGATGAAGTGTTGATCACAACAGTAGGAACAAAAGGTCCTCTTACACCTCCTGTTAATTCTAAATTGCATGAAGGCACCAGTTCTGTAGATGATTCCCTTTCGAATGATCGAAAAAGAATTGAATTATTTCATAACAGAGTTGTTGTAAATCATACCAAAGTTGAAACTCTGTTTGATACGAGGTCCCAAGCAAACTTAATTGTAGAATCCCTAGTAAAGAAACTCGGCTTAGAGACAAAACCACACCCGAAACCTTCCCCACTGGGATGGATACATGATAAAGCAAAATTGAATGCAACCCAGCAGTGCAAGGTCAAATTTGTGATTGCGTCTAAGCTAGTAGACGAAGTAGAATTGAATGTAATACCATTGGATATCTGTGGCATGGTGTTAGGGAGACCGTACCTGTATGATAGAAAGGCAGTTTTTTTCTGTCATGAGAACAAATATCAAATCACCAAGGATGGGATAGAATGTATGGTGAGGGCTCATCAAAATAAAATTAATTCCAGCCTTGTAAGCGCTGCACAAATGAAAAGACTGGTGAATTCCAGTAAAGGATGCATGCTTATGGTTGTAAGGGAAAAAGAGCTAGAATTCGTTGATGTGCTCTAGGGCTGCGTTCGGGAGCATAAGCAAGAATTAAATGAATTGATTTATAATCATGATGATTTGTTTCAGGAACCGAAGGGATTACCCCCGAAGAGGGAAATCCAACATGAAATCCATCTACAACATGATGCCCCTCTGCCAAGTGTTGGCATGTATAGGATGTCGGCTATCGAGATTGGGGAAATCAAGAGACAAGTGAAGGAATTGTTGGACCAAGGCATCATTGGGCTGAGCACCTCTCTGTGTGGTTCGTCGATTGTTTTAGTGCCAAAAAAAATGACACCTGGAGGATGTGTGTGGATTACAGCACGCTCAACAAGATAACGATGAAAAATCGCTATCCCCTTCCATGCATAGATGATTTATTAGACCAATTAAAAACCGTTGTTTATTTCACAAAGTTGGATTTGCGCAGTGGCTATCACTAGGTCAAAATTGTGGAGCAGGATGTGTGGAAAACCGCTTTCAAGACCAAGCAGGGGTTGTTCGATCGGTTGGTGATGCCACTTAGGCTTTGCAACGCTCTAGCCACCTTTATGTGTATTATGGATGATATATTTCAGCCTTTCATTGATGATTTTGTTCTTGTATATTTTGATGATATACTTGTCTTTAGTAAGAGTTGGTCTGAACATGTGTGTCATGTAAAGAAAGTGCTTGATCTACTGAAAAAGGAAAAACTCTTTGCAAAATTGTCAAAGTGGGAGTTCGGGAAATCCTCTTTGGGTTACCTAGGTCATATTGTTGGTCATGGTTAGTTAAAAATTGATCCCTCTAAAGTTGAAGCAATTGTAAATTGGCCTAAGCCTAGAGTAACCGAGGTCTGTAGCTTTCTAGGTGTAGTCCAATATTGGAGGAGATTTATTGCTAATTTCTCTGTTATTGCGACACCTTTGCACACCTTGACAAGTGTGAAACAGGTCTTCCAATGGGGAGGAAGACAACAAAAGTCCTTCGAGACATTGAAGGAAAAAATCAACACCACGCCAGTCTTAGCCTTACCCAATCTCCAATAGCCATTCGAGATCGAAACTGATGCCAGCGATTATGCCATGGGAGCTATATTGATGCAACAAAAGAAGCCGATTTGTTACCATTCTGAGAAGGTTTCTCAACCTGTGATAGACTATCCCACCTATGGCAAGGAACTTTATGCCTTGGTGCAGAGTGTGAAAAAGTGGAAACACTCCCTGATCGGCAAGAAGACCATTATTCATACAGATCATCAGCCCTTACAGTACCTTCAGTCACAAACCAAGTTGCAACAATCTCGTCATTGCAAGTGGATGGGCTTTCTTCAATAGTTTCTTCTGGTAATAAAGTATAAGAACGACACTAGAAATAAAGTGGCTAATATGATATCTCACCCTCCTATTTCTGCTTTTTTTATTTTTCATAATGGTTTGTTATCTTTTGAGAGTTATGCTGAACAATATGCTAACGATGATGAATTTAAGGAGGTTTATGCAAAACTAACCCATGGTTCACAAGTGGACAACTATCACTTGCAGAGGAAATTGTTGTATCACCTTGGTAAATTGCGTATTCCCACAGGGGAAGGAGTACATGTAATTCGAGAGGCCCACACCTCTCTTGTGTCTGGACACTTTGGTGTCGAAAAGACTTTATTACATGTACAAAGATTTTCTTTCAACATGTTTGGGCCCACTTTGGATTATCTACATCAATTGTGTCAGATCGAGACTCTCGCTTTCTTGGAGAGTTTTGGACTAGCTTGTGGAGGATGATGGACACCAAATTGAAAAGAAGCACGACATTTCACCCGCAGACTGACGGATAGACAAAGGTTGTAAACGGTACCGTGGTACACTTATTACGAGGCTATTGTGGGAAACATCCCAAGTTGTGGGATGAACATCTCCCATATGTACAACATTCCTACAACTGAGTAGTGCATTCATCTACGCAACATTCACCATTCGGGACATATTTTGGTTACCTACCAAAGGACCCTTTTGATATAGTCTTTGGAAGGGAAGATGGCTCCAGTGGACCTAATGATAGGGACAAAGCTCAACAGTTCGTTCAGCGAATCCAATTGATTCACCAAGCAATGTAAGAGAAGTCGGAGAAAATTCAAGCCCATTACAAGGCTCGACATGATAAACACAGAGTCGACCATCAATTCCAAGTGGGCAATAAAATGTGGTTTCACATCAGCAAAGACATGATGAAGGGAGAAGGAGAGAAGTTGTGACCAACCCGATATGGACCATTCATCATTTTGGAGAAGATTGGGAACAATGCCTTTCATCTTGACTTACTAGTATATATGCAGATGTACTCAATAGTGAATGTGGAGAACCTAAAGTTGTATGAACCATCGTTGATCATGGACACAGATGAGGTGGGCATAGTTCCTACAATCTATGATTTTGCACCAGAATATGTCGATGAGTTGCTCGAACACATCATCCTTGACAGAAGAACTAGAACTTCACGCCGAGGAGATGTAGAATACCTTTGAGTTGGTTTCAAGGAAATGCACCCCAGCAAGGCTAGGTGGATGGAGAAAGAGAAAGTGAGGGAATAGTTCCTTCAGTTGCCAATTGAGTAATGAAAAGCTTTTGGCGGTCCAAAAGCTCCTCAATGGGGAAGATTGATCCAGATGGATCTTCAAATACAATGGCATGGAAAGTCTCAAAAATCAAAGTGCTCAAAATGAAGTGAACTCAGGGCGAGAGCATAGATCTCGTTATCCTGATTCCAACGGCGTGAATAATACTTCAATCAGAGTCGAGATGGTGATGTTATCACGAAAAGGAGGTTTCTTTGGTTCTTAAGAAAATGAGGAATTTTCCTTTAAAAATGGGTTTAAGCCTTAAAAGGCCAAAAATCGCAATCGGAGGATTTATGGAGGCAGACTTAGGATGGGCGTAGAGAAAACCACAGTCTCCGATCTTTGATTAAATCAGATCGGTGGATCGGAAGGAAATCAGATCAGAGGGCAATTAGGTTAGAGGAAGGCTATATTGGAGCAGGCAGGGGTCAAACTTGCGATGCGATCGACGATATAGAGCGATCGACGATAAATCACCGGGCGAATATGTAAGTGGGATGCCGATGTAATTGATCGACACTGATATCAACGATTGGCGATCTGCAGTCAGCCATCCCCATTCAACAGGACTGTGCACCCCTCCGATATGCTAATTGCAATATCAGGCTGAGATCCGATAAAGAAAATACGCTCGATTTAGTAAAATTTGAAGTTCGAGGCTTGAATATTTTGCCAGTTTTTAGTGCTTTTTCTGGATTTTGGGTATTTATTGTTACAACGATAATGAGGCCATTTTAAGGTGTGGTTGTGTCACCGATCCTTCTACTCCACTTTTCTCTATTTTGAACCAAGACGACCCCGATTTAGATGGGATTTTGTCTAGAAAACCCATTATAAAAGCACGATGGTTGGAAACGTACACGAGGAGGATTTTTGCAGCACGCTGTTTCATTTGGCAGGAGGCTGATAGTGCATTTTTGTCTGTTGGGACAATTTTTAGATGTTTTTAGCCCCTTTATGCACCACAGACGCTTTGATGCTGCCCACTTCTTCATCTGAGGTCTCCCTTTTCACAACCACTTGCCAGAATGGAGGTATAAGCCTCTTGTATGTAGTTGATGATTATAATTCTCTTATTTCATGCCATTTAGTACAAAGGCCTCCCCATTGTTCGTGCTAGACCTGGAGACGTAGTCCGAATTGGACGAACTCTGTTATCAAGCCTTGGTGTCTTCTTTTTGTGCCTTTGTGTGTTTTCTTCTTCTTTTCTTGAGTGTACATTAAATTTTTATGTTAAGCTGCAATTTTGCATGTGATTCTTTTCATACATCTATAAGCGAAAGTATCCTGGATCAGAGGGAGTGTTAGTTTTTGGTAGATATGGTAGCAACATACAAGTGCTATATTATAAAAATTCGTCTAAGAGTCTAAGAAACACAACATCTTCAAAACTTAGAGAAGGTTTCGTGATAAATGAATTGGAGGCACCTTAATTAAATTAACTAGCCATCATTTCATTATTTTCTAAGTCTAACTTCGGAAAAGTAGTTAATTATAGTTAATTAATTAAGGAAGGTTGATTTTTCTCTAGAGGATTCCATTTGATGATGTCAAATTGATCTTATCCATTGGATGAGATGATATCATGGTTGTTGAGACTCCAAAGAGATATTATAAGAGTAGTTTGAAGGGCTTGAAGAAAGACATAGAAAATAGTCTATGAGTTGAGCAGTCTGACTATCCAGTTGTAACTATTCAACAAGGGCGCAGGTCATGCTAATGAAGCATTATATATAGATGGACCAACATATATTTGGAAGCATATATTCTAAAGGAATATTTCCTCATTATTTCTAGTTTCTGGGACACAGGAAAGGGTAAGTTGAATTCATTTGTAGAGGAGGCCGAAATAGCAATCTGAGTAGCTAGTTTATCTAGTGTGAGTTTCCAAAGAGACAATATTTCTATTGCCAGTTGTCGGATCAATATCCCAGAAGCAGAGAAAGTATCCCAAAGGTAGAATAACTTGCAAGGATGCATTCCCAGGGATTGTGCAAATTTAACAAAACCACCAATGCACATTTCTGGGTAGAGGTGCAAATAGCCAGAAAGAAGCGCAAGTGTCTAGAGAAGTCTAGATCAATTGCAGAGGGAGACAAGGGTGTCTTCCAAATTATTTTTCCAGTAGAAGATTGTCGGAGCTTTGTCAATTAGGCAAACATATCTATGTACTGTTGAATCATTGAAGAATAATAATATAAACCCTCATTTGTTTCACTCGTTTTCCCTTCAAGGCTTTTTCGATGACATTTATAAAAAATAATTGTGTCAATTTTAATGTGTGAATCTATTTATTAGTTACATTTTTTATATTTCTACATCATTTTTATTTGTAAAAAATGCAATAGTATATTTATCGTTATTTTTCGAATAATAATTCAGAAGACAAATAAACTACTTATAGTTAAAAAGTAAATATCCAATTTATTTCTTTCAAGGAATTTTCACAATATGTTTATTAGATGATAAAAAAAAGTACTAATTAATTTAAATAACAAATTAATTTAAATTTACATCTTTGGTTGATGGTTAATTTTTTCTATATGTACCCATAAAAGAGGAAAACAAAAGTATGCATAATAGCAAAGGATTATATATAATTACAATGACTTGTATTAAAATAAAAGTATACTAAATAATTTGCAATATTTTTGATTATAGGAAAATTAATTTGTTAATTGATAATTAAATATTTTACATTAAAAAATAAAGATCGTATAAAATAAAAAATATTTAAAAAAATCACAAAGTTTAAAATAAAACTAGGAATCAACTTTTTTCGCTTAATATTATATTAAGATATAAATGCATAGTAAAAAAATATAAAACTTCACATAAAACTAAAATTTAAAATGGCTTTTAAAAAAAATTACTCATATTAAAAACCACAAAAATTTAACTTAAAATTGATTTTTTTTAAGAAAACTAAACTATATATATATATGGGAATATATAGCAAAAATTATCTACTACTTATCTGTGAAAGGAGAAACCAGACTTGTAGCATAAGTTCAGGTTACTAAGATCTCATCTAAGTAGAGCATTTTGTAAATAATTATAAAATGGGATAGTTGTGTCAAACCTTGACAAACATCGACATGAGAAGACAAAATATACTATTAGTGTTATAGGCAAAAACCAATGAGTCATAACAACTATTAGGAGGAATCTCCAGGAAGGATCATTGTTTTTTCCAAAGGTCTTTTCTTCTTTTTTCCTGTGAATGACAATCCATCCTGAGAAGTATTTGCGATCAAATGATGGGGAGACAATGATTGTATTTCTTTGAGGCATATCCATTTTTGGAGAATCTGCAACACTGGTTGCTTCCTTATCACTAGCAAAATTATTTGATTCATGAAGATGTTTATGTCTACTTGTGGACGAAGCTAGGATCATGGTTGTAGATGTTTCTTCTCAATTGAGGGATCCAAATGAGAGTGGGGAGATGGTGGACGAGGAGGAGGGATCCCAAAGTCTATGGGATGAAATGGCATTGCATGGGGTTGAGCTAAGGTTGAAGGTTTATATTTGGTTGCAAATATTTTTTGTTGATGCATGTTGTGTTACTTGTGAGCTTGGGAATTCTTAAATCCTTTTGGTTGTTTCCATCCTTGATTCTTTTTCTTGGCATCATGAGGATGAGAATTCCCTTGATAAGAAATGCAAGCATTCTAAAGCCAACCTAGTTTTTAACAAGACCGATAATAGAAAGATGCATTTTTATAATCCATCGATTATGGAAAGGTTATGTCATTCCAGTTGATCAGGATCCTATTAGGCATCCCCTTGTTGAGATATATATCGAAACATATGCATGCAAAGGTTACAATACCCCTCCCAAGTTTGTTTGTATATATCTTAATAAAATGACTTAGAAATTTTCCTATAGAAGCTAAGATATTTTGAGTTAACAAATGAATGAGCATATTAGGAAGTCTTACACAAACTATAGTGGCCAAAGATGTCATGGATAAAGGGTTGAATTTAGGAAACCATGGCTAAAATGAGAGCCCAAAATGACCCTAACATCATGAACCTTGATCAAAATCTCTTTGATAATCCTCTTGATTTTTGAAAGAAGCTCTTCTAATAGAAATGTAGATCTGTATTCGAGGACCCCATTTGATGCAACCATTTTCAAAGTGCAGATGTTGGTGATCCCAAAAAAGATCTTTAATTGAAATGTAATTTATTTACTCTTAGAAAGTGTTAATGCATGATTTAAAAACACCATTAAATACACAAGCATGAAAAACTGTTAAGAAATTTTGCAGCATAATAAAACAACAAACCAACAGAGTTCGACTATCTCAAAGCCTACATCTCGAGGCCTAGTCTTCAATAGTGAGGCCTTTATATTAGAAATTCAAAGTCAAAAAAATTCATCAAAGCTACATCAACAAGATCCTTGGCTGGTCTAGTCGTGTTCTGCCTGACATCAGACATCCGATGCAATTGACAACTCAGGAAAAGACCTCTTACAACTCTCGGAATAAACCTTTAAAATTCTCCTTCCAAATCTCTAAAACTACACTAAAACTCTTCTCTGTTGCATAAAAGGTCACAACTCCTTTTTTTTCATGTCACTACATTACATGTATACCTATTGTTGGCGACTAACCCACATATAGCAAACATAGCAATGTATCCAATTGCATATCGCATTGTTATCACCATATAACAATATGGTTCTATATTTAACGTTTGTTTAGAATTGCACCATATATTACATTCGGTGCAATGGAAACCATGCACATATCAACAATATACTATGTTTAACTCTGGCGCGTTTATATGGTTTCCCCAAACTTAGCATAGGGTTACAACCAAAACCCGTCGTATGTGAATGATGGAGCGGTGGAACTGTTGCGGTTATGGTGGAACTACCTATTAACTGTAGTAGAACATTCTCGGTGGTGATGGAATCACATTAGAGCCTGTGGCAAGAATGTTACATCCACATCAAATCTAGCATGTGAACACAGTGGAGCAGTGGAACTGCGTGGCAATTGTGAACACGGTGGAACGGTGGATCCCATGGCATCCGACAACATTAAACCATGAACTTCGTTCACGGTTGCATTTTCCATTTGTGAGCATGCTTACCATATGATTTCACACTTTAATATTAATCCATCACCATAGCTTCGTAACATATGTCATTGACATGGCTTATAACATATTGTGCCATTCCATTGTTTTATAAACCAAAATGTGCACTGCATGTTTAATATATGTTATGTTTGCATTTTAATATATTGTTTTTTTTTTAAAATGACATTTTAATATATACATGTCATCAACATGTAGAAATTACGTTTTAACCTATTATTTCACCTTGCAACCAAATCGAATATGTTGCACCTGTAACTGTAAATGACATGTGTTGAGCAATATAAATGTGATGTGTACTAATTCGTCACAAATTTCAATAAGTAGTTTCTCATTCATCTCGAGTCCAAATGCAACCGTTCAAGTTGCATTGGAGTTGTTTCTACGAACACTACACAATGGCGCTACTTCTGTTTGAATCCAGTAACTTTGAATTTTAGTCTTTTTCTAGATCCTTGATCAATTTTGGATGAGTTGATGACTAGAGCCCATTAAAACTATAGATTATGGGATTCTGCTAATAGGTTAAAATGAGAACAGTGGATTAGGGGTCTTCTGCCTCTGGATCTATACTATCTTCTACTTGTAATATAATGAAGGCTGGCCCTTGGAGATATTTAGGCACCAGTTGTGAGAGCCTTGGTTGTAAAGCATCCTTAAAGGATTATGACTAAGAGGAAGAGGGCGTAATCATTCTCCATTCAATCTTGATACTAAGAGAATTAAGGTGTCCTTGGCTATATCGTAATCTTTGAGAAAAATCCGTTCCTGAAGCTACCTACCCCTGTAGGAGCCGCATTGAGATATAAGACATTCTTATTTGATCTTAGTTTTTGACTCTGCGTGTACAGACAAAGTCAATGATATTCACCTGCAGACATAGGTACCCCTTGATATTGACCTCATGAAGACTGAAAATCTAGATTGATTTGAAGTGATGGCATCACCTTGAAGGAGGGAAGCACCTTGCTACAAAAGAAATTCTCCATAGAGTAATAGAATGCATCGATGTCAATGGAATGAGGGAAATTCAGACGAAGGGAAGAATCATGAAAGTGAAAACCCCGAGAGACAAGGCAACTAGTGAAGGCTTTAGAGTTTCCATCATGGTCTCATAAAAGTAAATTATATTGAAGATAAAAGATTGGGTGTTTTTAAAGGTAGGGTGTGCAATATAGAAGAGTTTTTCTCTTTTGAAAATATGTTTTCCATTATCATTAAAACTTTTAAAAGTTTATTATAAGTCACTTGTGTTGCTATCTAATTTTGAAAATTATCATTAATGATTTGAGTTGAATAGATCACTCACATAATCGATTAAGAAAAATTTAAAAGTAGAACATTCAAATTTATGAAAATTAGTTATGAAAGATGTGTGTTGATATTTAGGTATATGTGCTTGTTAGAAAAAAAGCTATAGAATATCATATGATAGAAATTATGGAATATCATATAATAAAAATATTAATGGTACTTTTATAAAATCTCAATTACTTTATAAAAAGCTAGGAAGTGTAGCGATTTCTTTAGCCATTTATCATAGAGAAAAGGATAACCAAGCACCATATTTATAAATTGCAATTTGCTTTTGTTTATTTGTACGTTTAGAGGCCTAACCTTTTATGAGTATCATTTATATGTGCAGGGTTTAAACAGGAAAATTACAAATATGAAAGAGAGAATGAGGATTCTCCAGTCAACACAGAGGTAGGGTAATTCGAGAGTCAATCAATGCAATTGATTTTATCTTCCTTATTGTACCTTATATTCCTGTTTGCTTCCAATTAATTGTAGAAATATGGCGGGGGAGGATCTTGCCACACTTTCAGTGATGGAATTAAATGAACTGGAGGTCCAAGCTGATCGGGCATTGCACAATATCCGAGCACGAAAGGTAGTTATAACATGACACAACTTTTTAAGCGGATATAATTAATTGTATGATGCATAGCCTCTGTATTAACTGAAATGTTGTTTATTGTTGGGCATATGAGAAGAAATAATTAATTTTTGTTTTCCTTTTGGAATCTCAGGATGAAATATTGATGGCTCAAGTAGAACAACTTAAAACACAGGTAATAGGCACGACATGATGATGATGCCTACTTTGGATACACATATTTGAGAATGCATGACAAATTATAATTTGTATGGTAATGTAGAAAATAAATTTTTTTAATATCAAAATCTAAATTAAAAATTTAGATATATATTTTTACACTCCATGTAGTTGATAGTTAAATATAAAAATCTTTCCTTTTTTAGTTTGAGGGGTGTTTCTTTTTTCACAATAATATAGTATAGATATTCTGATGATAATTACAAAGTATTTTCAAAAGGAAAAATATAATTTCTATAAATTAATAAAAAAACTTTATATTTTGATGATAGTTACAGAGTATTTTCAAAAGGAAAAATACAATTTTCTAAATAGTAATAAAGGTGTTTTTTTGGTATTTGAACGATAAACAAAATGTTATTAAAATATTTTATAGAATTATTATACTTATCACTACATATATAGTGAGTGTTTGATGATAAAGTCTAAATTATTAAATATAACATTTATACTTTAATAATTTAAATAACAAAATTCATAACTTTTAATTAATAATATTGTGCAAATTGATAATGTAATAATTCATATATAAGTGGGGAAGCAATTTAGTAATATAACCAATATGAACTTGTCTTTGTAGATCACAATCAATATGGGAGGGTGACACCCTGTCCAACTATAAGCAAAATTGCACCCTATCTTGTTGCAGTTGGACGCCTTTGAGAACTTATTGAATTATTTATGCTTCTGCTTAATATTTGTTTTCCTATATTTCTCTCCAAAAAAAATACCTCATGTTTTTACCCTCATCCTTTAAATGGATCATATATTCTTTAAAAATCCAAGGAAACTCCATACACATGGTCCCCTCGTTATTATACACTTTTATTCTTATATTAACATTTTTCTTAATTTATTTTATTTGTTTTCTTTCATTATTAATATTACTTATTATATCACTTTTCTTTTATTAATAAATCCTTTTTTGTTTGTTTATTTATTATGGTTATGATAATTATTACTTTTATTTAATTAATAGTAATATGTATATGTCATACTCTTATTTTAAAGGAACTGTTCTAAAGTTAATTTTGATTATATTATTATTATTATTATTATTTTGTAATAAATATTTTTCATGTGCTTCTCTTATCACCATCTACTAAAATACTATAAGGGTTATCAGTTATACCAAGCATTGAATTTCTCAACAACCGTGACTAACACTGTAGTAATTCTTTTAAAGTTTTGGAAGTAGTCTTACAACCTCTTTGCCTATCAAGGCTCTATGTAAACTAGACTCATCTTTGTTTATCAGCCCTCTAACACACTAGGCCAATGCATCTCAAAAGGCTAGACCTAATTTCCATCTTTGTTACAGTACACAACCCAAAGCATTGAAGTCCATTCCCACAAATTCATCAATGAGGAACACCTTAGATGTTCTCTTGACTTTGGAGCATGCCATTGTGAAAACACGTCATTGGTATCACAACAACTGAAATAGTAAGAAACCACATGCTTATGCATATCTTTATTAAAACATGTAACATAAAAACGATGTGTAGTTACCACACTCCATCACTTCATGAAATGTCATCACAATCTTATAACATATCTTTATCCAATATATAACATTACATTGACAAAAAATCGATGGGACCACATGTTAACATAACATCATAAATATGATGATATATTCAATGCATTTCACATGTAGTGGTTAATTAGTAAAAATCAAACTCATTAATCTATATAAACAATGAATTCCATATATTACAAATAAAGTAATAATATCATGAAATATACATCTAGGACATGTCCATCTAAATTAGTTAACTAGGGCTAGGTCACCACTACTGTGAGTGTCATAATCACAACAAGATATTGATTGTTTGCTAATTGTCTTTTCATCTTCTTTTAACGAAAAGGTTTACAATTTATGAACAACCTTCTTATCAAATTTTTATGTTCTTCTCAAAAAAATATGATATGAATCTTTTAACAAAATATCACATCAAAATGTTCATTGTAATTTCCAATGTGAAGAATTATTATAAGTCAATAATATCGTGTATATTCTATTATAAATAGACTCTATAAGAATTCAATTGTTGTGCATTTATAATGCCCCTTGTTAGGGGAATTTCAAGATAAAAAATAGTTCTCAAAACAAAATTAAAGGACGCAATAAGATTCAAGATAATGGTGTCATCCCCAAGGGTAGATATTTTTGGAAGGAAGTTAAAAAAAAAAAAATAAAAAAAATTAATAATAATAATAATAAATAATTTTTTAATTTTATTTTCATCTTATCTCCATATAGGTTTACTCAAAAGTCAAGTGCAGGCACCTATTATATGAATAATTTAATTTTACATCCATACCCACTATTCATACTTTTTAGTGGACCTATGGTACAACCTCCCTAGAACTATCAACAAGCGACTGGATTGTTCTTGGTGCTCCTGATTCCATTCTATCGATAACGCGAGTCACGAGCCTCATCCCTTCACTTGGGACCCAATTGCTCTCCTTGGTACTACTTTGATACAAGTAGTGAACACCTGTGGTCCTTTATTTTTTTATTGTTCCTCTCACAAATTTCAAGGCTCATATGACCAAAGCTCCCCTAACCATGATCACAATCCATAGAACCCTATTCCAAAATTCACTCGACATTATTTAAAGCCAATGTACGTTAACTTATGACCATAATGACTCATCCATGACTAAGGCTCTTGATGGCAAGGGATGACGATATTCAACAACCATAATCCAATGTATAGATTAATGACATATATAGATTAAGAGGGGCCTACCCCTATGACGCCAGCAGAGAGGGGCGGGGGGGGGGTTTAGCACTCATGGGTCTTGCTTGAGGTTCTACTAAATTTATCAAACATCATCAATTTGTTGGAAGAAAATCAACAACCCTCATTGATTCCGAGTGGTGAACCCTGACATGAGGAAGGGGGGAGGGGTCCACCCCCATGGTTCTGGTCACTTTTGGATGAGGTTTTGTTATCCCTATTATTTAATTGTGACCCTTGAGTTTCGTTGCTTTGTATAACCATTTCACCTCCCATGATTTCAAATAAAGGTATGTGATCCCTAATTCCTTTTGTTCAAAAACTTCCCAATATTTAGTATGTCGCTCTAATGCGAATTCTACTTGCAAGTCTTTGACCTTGAGTTTTCCCTTACGTGCATTCCTCGTAATACACCCCTTGATCTTCAATCTTTGATATGTAATGTTATTGGAGGTTTTAGTTTTGAACCTCCCACTTACCCCTTCTTACAGGGAATCGTAACATGTCGAGAGAAGGGATCCCAAACATCAGTAAGGAGGTGGGTGGGGTCCACACTTGTAGTTCTAGTGTCTTTTGGATGAGGTTTTGCTCAGCTCATTATTCAATGTTGACCCCATTTTGTTGCATTGTATATCTCGTTCACCTTCGTGATTTGAAATATAGCTCTACGAACCCTAATTCATTTCATTCGACAACTCTCCAATTTTCACTTTGTCACTCTAATGTGAATTTTACTTGTAAGGTTTCGACCTCGGGTTTTCCCTTGCATATGGCCCTCCCAATATGTCTCCTGAACTTAAATCTCTAAGCTGCAACAATATTAAAGGTCTTGGTTCTCAACCTCCTGTTAGGAATGATTGAAACCAACACATAAGGGTTGTACACCATGCTAGTTAGACTAACATAGAGACACCCACCCCTTCAAAAGGGCATTTATAAATGTTTAGATAGAGGAATTGAACACAGGGAATAAATGGAAAAAAAACTCAGATCCTATTATCATTAAGGGAATTTTGAGGTCTAAAATGGGCTTCCTATGAAAAGTGTACAACCAAAATAAACTTTATAAGAACTAATAGGATTCAAGATGATGATGTGAGCCATGGAGAATGATTCATCATTTTTGGAGTAAAAAAGTAAAAAGATTAAAAAATAATAGAATAATAAAATGACTTTTTCAACTCCTACTTTGAACTCATCTCCCTAAGGATTTGCTCAGATTTCGAGCAGGAGTACTCATTGGATGAAAACTTTAATTCCTCATCCAAGGAATTATCATGTTGCATACTTTCAATGTACCCTACTACATGAAAAATGAGAAATACATGAAAAAATGTGATTGCATTAACGTTTTTCATGTATTTCTCATTTTTTGTGTAGCAGGGTCCATCGAAAGTATGCAACGTGGGTACTCCTTGGATGAGGAATCAAATTCTGCATCCAATGACTGTTTTGCTTGAAATCTGAGTAAAGCCATAGGGAGATAAGTTGATAATACGAGTTGAAAAAATAGTTTTTTCTTTTTTCTCTCTAAAATTTAATGATGTAATCTAATCTTATGTTATTATTCGCACTATTGTTTTATAATTTCCTTAGGAGGCCCATTTTATACCTCAAAACTCCCCTAATGAACTCATAAAGATGTATATATAGAAGAATATTAGAACCTTTATTATCCAACTATAGGGCTTTCGTGCCCCTTCTCAAGCTACCTCTCCTTGAGTTTTTTCAAGCTCTACACTCAAGTTGTTTTTTCTCTAATCCTGAGACCCTATCAAGCTTTAAATGTACATACATGTATTGTTCCTATTAGCTAGAAAATATCCTAATAGAGCAAATCTACATTGGAAATTTGTCCAAATTATTAACACCTAAACTTGGCACTTGTCACGTTTACAAAGGCCTACTTGGAAAAACTTCCAACTCACCAAAACAACCTAACAACCTAACAATCTTGATTCTTCTAGAGTCGAGACACTTGTAATTACATTAAAATCCTAATTTTATGCAAATTACAATTGGAGGGAGATGACTTTACCTTTGGATATTTCATCACCTCATTATGCCTAATAAAAAATTGGTTACATAGGTTTGATGCTATTGCATCAACCCACACAAAAAATGTTGAAAATACATTAATTTTTTTTTTCTTTCATAATCATATTTTTTATTATCCCCTTATAGGTTTACTCAATTGTCATGTGTAGGCATCTATTTCATGCAAAATTAAATTATATATCCAATGAGTACCCTCCTCTTCATGATTTTGAGTAGATCCACATTGAAAAAAAAATAAAAATAAATGAAAAATAGTGAATGCACTTGACATTTGAGTAAACCTGTTATGAAACAAACTCAAGAAAAGATAGAGAAGATATATCAACGCCTTATAATTCAGCCTCTTCGAGGGGGAAACCTCCTTTACATTACATAAATGAACAATTCTTGGATGATTCAAAGGATAAAACCTCCTTTCTATATATAGGAGTCTACGGAGTCACAATATAACCGAGCCGACCTAACAATAATAACATAAAGCCACAAAAATAAAAATAGAGGGATTCTATGGGGCACAGTAATAACAATATGGGGACAATAGGG
>APFE031116704.1:0-23075 GCA_000404065.3 Pinus taeda
GACATAAATATATTATAGGTAATATTTATAGGTAATAAGACCAAAAAGGG
Organism: Pinus taeda; assembly: GCA_000404065.3. Lineage (NCBI taxonomy): Eukaryota > Viridiplantae > Streptophyta > Pinopsida > Pinales > Pinaceae > Pinus > Pinus taeda. Next base: position 51 of record APFE031116704.1, read on the forward strand.
AAAAATCCATCTCAACCTCTGTATCCATATAAAAATTGTATCCAATAGTTGGACCGAAACATAAACCACACTATCAATACTCAATCCAATCCGTGGTATGATTACAAACATTAGCACAAGATCCGCAGGCAAAACCGAGCCTTGAAATTTCAAACCCATTAACATATGTATTTTTAATATCATTTTAATTTATTAATACTATTGACCATTATTAAAAACCTTTATTTTTTAAAAAATATTTCATATAATACTTTAATATTTATGTAATTTATCTTTATATTAAAATAACGGTTATATCAAATTACTTTAAAAAGAAAAATATTCAATATGATTTTATTAAATATAACAGATTTCTTACTACATTTTTATAAAATTTAAGAGAAAAAAAAATAATAAATAAAAAGTTATAAATATAATAATAAATAGTAATATAGAAGTCAACTATGTTTAGTTAGAATAGTTAGGAGAAATGTCATTGTCCTCTCTATGTGGGTAATTTTTACATGTCATATGTCAAGCTCATAATGTTTATTTTTTATAATGAATTTGATCTTTCATTTTGTTTAGGTATTCTACTTATCTTGCACAAAATTGAAAAGCCATAAAATTTGAGATTGACAAAAAAATTGTACGAAATACACAACATTAATCATGAAGGAAACATTCTATAATAAAAGAGCCTAAGGTTGGGAGGAAATAAACCAATTGATATTTTGTCACAAGATGTACGAAAATATATTTGAAAACTCTCAAAATATATTTCAAAATTAAAAACATACACTATGAGGGTTAATTTCTCCTTATATTTGGGGATTCATTAATTATTGTGTTATTCTTATGTATTAAATACATAAAACGTGGAAAATAGAGAACAATGAAATAAAACTCCCAAACCAAAAGGAACAAAAGGTATCATTTGTGAAACCCTTACACGAGAAAACCTAGCTAGAAGGTGGAGCTCCTTTGCTTTCTCTTTTTTTGAATGGAAATCGATACAAGTAAAAAGGGGTGAGACTTCTAGCTTATGAGCTACACTAGTGCACAAAAAACTCTTTGATTTCTCTCTATCCGCTCTTACTTACTCTGCTCATCTATGGAACAAAATGCACTTGAATAGAATGGAACCTATTTTACTCCTAATGGATCAATTATAATAAAACACGATAACCCTCTAGTGTCTATGCTTAAGTCCTTCAAGATATTCCAAGCGATATTTTGTCACAAGATCTACTAAAATATATTTGAAAATTAGAAGCCTACACTATGAGGGTTAATTTGACCTTATATTTAGAGATTCATTCATTATTGTGTTTTACTTACTAATGAAATAAATAAAATGTGGAAAATAGATAACAATGAAATACAAATAACAAACAAAGAACATAAGATATCATTTCGGAAACCCTTAGAAGAGAGAACCCGTCTTGAAGGTGAGGCCTCCTTTCTTTCTCTTTCTCTAAATAGAAATCCATGCAAGTACAAAGGAGTGCGATTTCTAGCCTGTGGGATACACCAGTGAATAAAAACCTCTTTGTTTACTCTCTCTCTATATAGCCTCAATTACTCTTCTTATCTAGGGAACAAAGTGCACTCAATCAGAATGAAACCCTTTTACTCCTAGTGGCCCACTTATGATAAAACACGATAACCGCCTAGTGGTTATTTTTAAATCCTTCAAATATTAACTAGATTTACCATATTGACTCTTTCAAAGTCCTATTCATCAAGACCATGTTGGTAATCCTTTTTCCATGAATAATTGGGTTCAATGTAGTATCTTGTCAAATCATGGTAGTGAAAATATAAGGTCAACTTCTACGTGATATACTTTTTTCTATATAATATGTTTGAGCTATATCAAGTGTTGTTTGAAAGGTATCTAAATGCATAATAGAACTATGGTATATATCACTTATATGTGGAAATTTTGTTTCCGAAAAAAAATGTGGTTTTATGCCTCATTCTAGATCTAGAAGGGTTTTTTCTCCAATTCCCCAAACTGGGAATTGTTGGAAAAAAATGGTCCTCTAAACTTATTTCTCTAGTTTTCATCTCTAAAAGCATAAATATCAATGAAATAAGATAATGATCTAATCAAATCATATTTTTTTCATTTTGGGATGATTTTTGTCCCCTAAAGATTTTATTGAATGAGGTGAGGAAATATTTCCTCCAATTTATTTTGGTTGTACCATTTATCCTTTCTTAGAAGTTATCCTTTCAAAGTAGTTTTCCAAAGGTCCTGTTATCACTGGCTTGCAGTTCTAGACCTCTTCTAAACACTATATATTTTTTCATCTTTTCTTGATCATTTGGTGATAAATCCTTTGTCGGAAATAGGACAAGCTCCTCTTCTTAATAAAGAATGAAAGGTGATGGTCGCTTTTAATTACCTTTTTAATCTCTTAGAGATATAACCAAACTATTCTTCATTTAATTGTGAGCTTGGTTTTTGCAAAGAAACTTGTGAATTTTATTGCATTCTATATGCTAGTACAATAATTTATGGGTCTTGAAGTTGTTGTAACTAAATGATTATCATAGATCAAGATATAAGGATAACTTTAAAAGTCACCAAGTAATTTAAATCATATCTTCAATCCAATCCACACATGTAAGAATGAAAATCACACTATTTAATATATGTTGTAGGAAACTAAATCACACTTGCATGGAAAGTAAACTGCAGTGGCATTTGAAGGTGACGTGTTCAAGTTTTAGGAATGAACTTCATCGTTCTAACAAAAATTAAATTGCAGAAGTAATAGAAATACGTTTAATTACGAACCATTAACTCACACTTTCTTGTAAAGAACTTGAAATCATGAACCAAATGTGTGAAATAACCAATCCAAATTATTTATAAAATAAAACTATTAAGATAATAAAAATATACTAATGTAAAGTTACAATAGACTTGCAGTAATGAGAGTTGCAAAAAGAACCCTAACTCACACAATGTTGTGATTCCTTAACAAAATAAATTAGAGAGTAAATGCAAATAATAGTAACGTATGAGTTGCATCAATATAAGTATATTTTAGAATTGCAACAATTATAAATTTATTAGAGTTGCAGGAATTAACAAATCAGAGTTGCAACAATTGACAATTAAAAGTTACAATAATATGAAAAATACAACATATATACAAATGAATATAAATATAAATTATAACTAAAGTTTCATTATGGATATAGATAATACTTGACTAAGAAAGGGGTATACCTCCTTAGAAAAGGCACTGGTTAAAAAAGTAATAAAATGTGAATGCTCAACACACCATGACTCGAACAAGAGAAATTGTATTATAGAAATAGAATCCTTAGTTCTAATTACAAGCTACCAAATTTAAGTTTATAATCTCTCATCCTCCTATCTCAAGTAGAATAGGGAATTTTTATACAAAATAACTTCTATGTAAAAATAAACAAAATGGGTGGATGGATAGCCTAGAAAATTAGGATTTTCATCCTATTACATTAATTTTTTTCATATAATAGTAAAAAAATGCATGAAATGACTCAATTCATCTATGCAACAAATGGTGGCTAAGTCGACTCTTGTTCTTTGTCATCATCTTTCCCATGTCAATTTCCAGCTTTAGAAACTTTTTATAAACTCTTATGATTGGTCCAAAACTAAAATATGGATGGTTGACTATTGCATCTACCACCACAAGAATGGAGTTGTGGAATAGTTATTGGGGTTGAAGAAATCAGGAAAAGCATAGAGTGCTAGCCATCAAATCACTAGCACAAGTAGAATGAGTTATACTGACAATATCAATGATACAATGAGTCATATTAATGAAAACTAAAACATTGTAATTGTAGAAACAATGATGAGTTGCTAGAATGGTGAGGAGTTGCAACAACGGTGAAGAGTTTCAGAAACTGTGAAGAGTTGTAGCAACAACTATGGTTACATATAGGAGTTGTGACCATTGAACATTTTCCAAGAAGAGATTTGCAGTGTTGCAACTCCTTCAGAGAGTTGTGGAATTGTAACGTTGCAAAAAATGACTCATTTTATGACTCTTATGTACTTTATAGATTTTATTTATTACGGGAAAATAGAAAATAATTGTGCTTAGTTATTGTTTTATTTTCCAACATAAATAAAAAATGAAAATGAAGATTTATGTTAGAAAAATTGATTCTCTTATAAATGGTTTACAAGCTAACATGAGAGATTAACCTCTAACTGTCAGGCTAAACAATTGAAGTATTTATGCCTAAGATGGTAGGAAAAATAAAGAGAGTAGGAAGAAAAATTATTATGATCTGTCTCAAAATGAAAAAAAAATTGAACTGACTAAACCATTCTGAAAAAAAAAAAAAAAAAAAAAAAAAAAAAAAAAAAAAAAAAAAGACTAGACAGGAATTACAGACCACCTCAATCGTGGCAAGGTGGGAGGCAAATTGATGCAGGAGCATCCAGCTAAGGGAGATCATGGCAAGAGAGTGGGAAGAAAAATTATTATTTCCTATCTCAAAAAGAAAAAAAAAAATTGAACCAACTAAACCATTATGAAAAAAAGACTAGACAAGAATTAGAGACCACCTAAATAGTGGCAAGGTGGGAGGTAAATTGATGCGGGAGCATCTAGTTAAGGGAGATCATGGCTAGAGTCATTGTCTTAGTAGAATAGAGAAGTTTTTAGTTAGTTTTCTAAGTCTCATTTAAATTTTTAGTTAACAGCATTTAGTATTTTATGCCAAGTTTAAGGTTGTCCCAGCCCATTCTTTTATTTTCATTACTATTGTTTTTTTATTTATTTATTGTTTTAGGTTAACTTTAGAGTTTAGACAAAGATGAACAGTTATCAAGCAACAACCAAAATGTAAGTGTTGACAGTTTTAAGTAACTGTACAATGAACTTATTAAAGGAAAAAAATAAAAAAACTCTAATCATCCATCATACTATGGAATAAACAGAAGTATAAATTCATTTTGAAAGAAAGAGAGAATCTGAATCCATGTCCATTGCATCATAAAATTATTTTCTTCCTATCTAAATAATTAAATTGATTTCTTTTCATAAGAGTTGCCGAGAACAAGTAATTGAGTTCATTTCCTAACAATACAAAGAACAAGTAATTATTGATAGAGGAGAGTCAAATTCTATCAACTGAAAGAGAGGGTTTTGCAGAAGAAACAAACATAGTCATAGCATGAAAGCAACCAGCATCTACAGGTACCAAGCATCTAACTATTTCTTTCTTTCCAAAATTTGTATTATATATTAATTATATATATATATACCTAATAACATACATACATACATTACATACATACATAATACATACATTACATATATATATATATATATATATATATATATCACATACATACAATACATATTAATATAATTATACATTATACATTATATAATTATAGTATATATATAGATATATATATATAATTATATATTAATATTATATTATATAATATATATATATATAACATATATATATTATATTATATATATATATATATATATATATAGGTATCAAAATTTACAGTCCAAGTTATCGACAAAGTTACAAACCAACTGCAAGACCAAATAGTGAGACACTGGTCCAAAACCCCAAGACTATAATTTAACTAGAGACCCAATATAAGTTATAGGGTCATCATAGCCGAAGACATAATTACACAGTGCCCTAAGACCCTCAATTATAGACCCAACGAAAATGACAAATAGAAAAAAGCTTGAGATAGGCAATCAAGACGAGTAATGTGGAACGACCCTACCCGTTCTAGTGTACAAGTATTAGGACAAGAGACCAGCAACCAGAGAGGCTCAACGTCCACCTGAAGTGACCACAAAACAGGCCATCAGCAACTAGGTAAAGAAACCATAAATGAATTGAAAAGCAAACGAGTATCTACTAACCATAGGAGTTGAGCTTGTGCAAGTAGAGAACCCATGGATCAAGTCGCAGTCGCCAGAGAAACCCCTGCTCACAAGGAGCGAAAACAATTAATACCAACAACAAAATGAAACAGAACTATAAATCTTAGATAGAGGTCTTACCTTTGTGAAATTGACAAACAGGATTTGAGAGCTACATCATCCTGTGCCCATGCCCTAAAAAACCAAACAAATTGACATTTAACTAGTGGAGCAATCATCCAGAGAGTCAAAAGCATAAACAAAAACACATAAAAGACCAGCGGACAGGAAAGGACCATGACCATAGCCAATCCATACAACTAGAAAGATGAGAAAGCCAACAGACAACCAAGGCCCACAACTACAGGAGCAAAGTTTATAACCAGGGTTTGCAGACAGTTGCCCTCATGGAGCGCCATAAAACCCTCATAGATTACAAACAAAACCAGTGATAGAGAACCCTCTTGATAGAGCAGCAAAGTGCCAGAGCAAGTGACTAAATGAGTGAGGTTAGGGTTCCGAGAGTAAGGTGTATAGGAAAGAGAAGCGGAGCCTGAGGACAACACAACTGTCCTCACCACATTAAAAGCCAACATCATATCATTAAACACATCATCAATGCAATCAACCATCAAAATATCAGCCATAATCATATATTAATTATTGGTTGTAAGACATGAGGGCTGGTCCCATAAATTTTCGTATCAGAGGAGGTTAAGGTTAATTTTTTTTTTAATACTATAAATGGAAGTCGGAAGAAGGGGTCGTGGGAGAGCTATTCGAAGAGTAGCAAACGAAGGATTGAGAGAAGAGATTAGGATCCTGAGTGCCTGGTGGCAGTAGAAGCAGGAAGGAGGAAGGATCCGGAAGGAGGAGATGACAACGAGGAAGAATCTATAGCTACGACATATGGATCAAATGAGGATGGACCTGAAATCAGGTTGTTGAAGTCGGTTTTGTTGGCTAGCAGTAAGCCAAAGCCTGAGATTTCAAACTATGATGGTATTTTGTCCACAGAGGTACTGTTGGACTGGATTAGTGAGTTAGATAAGTACTTTGAATGTGAGGAGATGAGTGAAGATAGAAAAGTTAAATTCATTTCCACCAAGTTGAAAGGACATGCAGCCTTATGGTGGGACATTGTCCAAGAAAAGAGGAGAAGATCAAATAAAAAACCCATTAGAAAATGGACCAGAATGGTAGCCAAAATGAAAGGTAAGATTTTTCCCAAAGATTATCAAATTGCTTTGTATCGACAGGTGCAAAATATGAAGTAGAAGGGAATGACTATGAAAGAGTATAGCGAAGAATTTTATCGGGTGAATCTGAGAGCAAGTTACGTGGAGGACACCTGAGAAAAAATAGAAAGGTTTGTAAATGGCCTAAGGTTGGAGATATTGCATGATATAAGTATTCTTTCCCCAAAAACCATAGCGAAAGCATACCAGAGTGCCTTGAAGGCAGAAGAGAAGATCACTAGGAAACAAAATGCTAGAAGAGGACATATCCTTTGAGTGTCCTAAAGGTGAACGAGCTAGACAAAGAGGAGCATATGTTGCTCAAACAGAGGAAGCAGAGGCACCACCCCAGGAGGTAGAGAATGTACTGGAGACAAGAGAGGCCTTAGTCTTGAATATGGCACTACTGAAACTGGCAAAGGAGAAAACTAACCAAACCCAAAGAAAGGCATTATTCCATATTTTGTGTAAGTCACATGGAAAATTCTATAAATTGATTATAGATAGTGGAAGCACTGATAATCTAGTTGCTAAAGAGATGGTGAAGAAGTTGGGTTTGATAAGGTTGAAGCACCCCATTCCTTATAAGGTGTCTTGGTTACAGAAAGGACATCAATTGCTAGTTAATGAATAGTGTGAGGTGGAGTTCCATATTGGTGAGTATAGGGAGAAGGTAACTTGTGATATTATCCCTATGGACATGTGTCATATTCTGCTAGGTAGGCCATGGCATTATGACCGAAAAGTGGTTCATGATGGAAAGACAAATTGCTACAAGTTTGTCAAGGATGGGATTAAGCATACACTTGCACCCATCAAGGAAGAGGAAACAACAGAGACTAGTGGAGCCAAAGTGTTGCCGATTGGAGGAAAAGAATTTTTAAAATAGATTGAAGATAATGAGATAAAGTATGCCATTGTAAGGAGGCCAAGAGCAGTGCTATTACATACTAAAATTTCTAACTTACCTAAAGTAATTCAGGATTTGTTACAGGAATTCAACGATATTATGGTGGATGATTTACTGGATAAGTTATCAGCCAAGCGAAGTATCAATCATCACATAGGTTTCATTCTCGGAGCTAGTTTACAAAACAAAGCTACTTACCGAACGTGTCCTAAGGACAATGAAGATATCAGGAAGCAGGTACAAGAATTTCAAGACAAAGGATTGATACGGGAAAGTTTAAGTCCCTATGTAGTTTCGACTATCTTATCTCCCAAGAAAGGAGGAGAGTGGCGGATGTGTACTGATTCAAGGGCCATCAATAAAATTACCATTAGGTACAGGTTCCCATTCCCATGGATGGATGACATGATGGACTGCTTGAGTGGAGCAGCATATATTTTTGGAAAATAGATCTAAAAAGTGGATACCACTATATCAGAATAAGAGAACGGGAGGAATGGAAAACAACTTTCCAAACCAATGAAGGTTTGTATGAATGGATGGTGAAGCCATTTGGGTTGAGTAACACCCCTAGAAATTTCATGCGCCTAATGAACAAGATGTTGAAAGAGTTCATTGGGAAATTCGTGACTGTATATCTTGATGATATACTGATTTTCAGTAAGAATAGGGAGGAAAATTTTCGACATGTTAGATATGTGTTGGAGAAGTTACAGCAAAATAAGTTGCTGATAAATTTAAAAAAATGTTCTTTTTCCGAAGGAATTAGTCTATTTGGGTTTTGTGATTTCATAAAATGAGCTGAAAATGGACCCAGAAAATGTTGCAGCTATAATTAGCTATCCATCCCCTAAGAGTCTGTTTGAAGTTTGGAGTTTTCACAGGTTGGAAAGTTTCTATCGCAAGTTTATAAAGAATTTTACTGGGATCTGTGCACCTATGTTGGATACCATCAAAAAGGCAAGTCATCCTTTCCATTGGACTGAAGATGCAGAGAAAAGTTTCCAGGTATTAAAGAAGAAGATTACTGAAAGGCCAATTTTGAGATTGCCTGATTTTAGCAAACGTTTCCAAGTTCATTGTGATGCCAATGGTACAACCATTGGAGTTGTACTCGGCTAGGAAGATGAACTAGTAGCTTCAGTGAAAAATTAAATGAAAGTCGGCAGAAATACACGTCTTATGACAAGGAGTTCTATGTTGTTGTCCAAGCATTGAAGCATTAGAGACACTATTTGTAGGGTAATGAGTTTGTCTTATTTTCTGATAATTCTGCATTGCAGTATGTTATGCAGTAGCATAAGCTAAATCATAAGCATGCAAAATGGTTTGAGTACTTACAAAGTTTTACATTTGTATCGAAGCATATCAGTGGTCAGGCCAACAAGGTAGAAGATGTGATAAGAAGAAGAGTTTTACTCTTACAGGAGAGCACAATACAAATGTTGGGTTTTGAACACCTAAAGGACTTGTATCAAACAGATACAGATTTCAAGGAGGCTTATGAAGCCTGCCAAAATTCCTTGTTGAGGAATAATAGTCCATGGGTGGACTATAACTTACAGGAAGAGTTGTTATTCAAGGGAGGACAACTATGTATTCCAAAATGTTCAATGAGGGAGAATATCATCCAGGAAAAACATATTGGAGGTCTAGCAAGACATTTTGGCATTGATAAGACCTGGGATCAGCTCAGTTATATTTATTACTAGCTGAAGATGTGAAGGGATGTGCAGCGATATGTAACTAGGTGTAAAGTGTCTCAGTTGGCGAAAGGACACAGTCAGAACAAGGGATTGTACACACAATTGCCTATTTCAAGTAGACAGTGGGACTCAATCAGTCTGGACTTTGTGTTGGGTCTGCTGAAAACACGGTGGGGTTTTGACTCCATCATGGCGGTGGTGGACCGGTTCTCCAAAATGGAACATTTCATCCCTTGGAAGAAAACCAGTGATGCCACTCACCTAGCACACTTGTTTTTCATTGAAATTGTGAGACTGTATGGCCTACCCAAGTCCATTGTTTCCAACAAAGATGTGAAATTCACAGGGCATTTCTGGCACACCTTGTGGAAAAAGCTGGACACAGAGTTGAATTTCAGCTCCGCTGATCACCCAAAGACTGATGGGTAGAGGGAGGTTGTGAACAGGAGCTTGGGAAACCTGCTATGGAGTCTAGTTGGTGAAAATTCACGGATGTGGGATCGTGTACTTGCCCAAGAAGAATTTTCTTATAACGATTCACCAAATTAAAGCACGGGAAATAGTCCTTTTCAGATCTTGTATGCTACACATCCTCACGGAGTGCATGAGTTATGAGATCTGAGATAGTTGGAAAGAAGGAATGTTGACAGGGAAGATTTTGTAAGAGAAATAAATGACTTACATGAACAGGTGAAGTCAAAGTTGCAGGACAATAGTTAAAGGTAAAAACAAAAGGCAGGTCTAAAATGGCAGGAGGTACAATTTGACATAGGGTATCAAGTCTTGACACATCTGCACAGAGAAAGATTCCCTAAGGGCGAAAACAATAAGTTAAAATTTAAGAAAGTTGCATCTTGCGAAATTCTACGTAAGTTTTCTGCAAATTCCTATAAACTACAATTGCCTCCAGGTATAGGCATATCACCTATCTTTAATGTGGTAGATTTGTTTCCATACACTGCCAGTATTGAAGACGATAATTCGAAACAGCCAAATAGGGATACCGAGAAAGGAAGTAGTTCGTGGATGAGACAAATGCCTTCAGCTCAGCCACTTGAGATCGAAGGAATCCTCGATACACAAGTGGCTAGGCGGACATGAAGAAAATATTACCTACGGTACCTTGTCAAGTGGAAGAACCATCCCATTGAGGATAGTTCATGGCTTGACGTAGGTGAGATACAACGTGCAAGGTATTCTATCGAGGAGCTCATGGGCCGAAGCCATGAATTTTCATTTACCCCGGAAGCTTGATGCAGGAACATTTAACTAAGGGAGATCATGGCTGGAGTCTTTATCTTAGTAGACTAGAGAAGTTTTTAGTTAGTTTTCTAAGTCTCATTTAAATTTTTAGTTAACAACATTTAGGATTTTATGTCAAGTTTAAGGTTGTCCCAGCCCACTATTTTATTTTCATTACTGTTCTTTTTTTTTAATTTATTGTTTTATGTTAACTTTCGAGTTTAGACAAAGATGATCAGTTATCAAGGAATAACTAAATTGTAACTGCTGACAGTTTTAAGTAACTGTATAGTGAACTTATTAAAGGAAAAGAAATAAAAAACTATAATCATCCATCATAGTATTGAATAAACAGAAGTATGCATTCATTTTGAAAGTAGGAGAGAATATGAGTCCATGTCCATTGCAACATAAAATTATTTTGTTCCTCTCTAAATAATTAAATTGATTTTGTTATGAAGTTTCATAATAGTTGTTGAGAAAAAGAAATTGAGTTCATTTCCTAATAGTACAGAGAATAAGTAATTATTGAGAGAGGCGAATCGAATTCCACCAATTGACAGAGAGAGTTTTGCAGAAGAAACAAACACAGTCACAACAAGAAAGCAACCAACATCTAAAGGTACCAAGCATCTAACTATTTCTTTCTTTTCAAACTATTGTGTGTGTGTGTGTTTGTATATATATATATATATATATAGGTACCAAAATTTACAGTCCAAGTTATAGACAAAATTGCAAACCAACTGCAAGACCGAACAGTGAGACAATGGTCCAAAACCCCAAGACTATAATTTAACCAGAGACCCAATATAAGTTATAAGGTCATCATAGCCAGAATAATTACACAGTGCCTAGAAGTCAGCGAGGCCGAAGCCCTAAGACCCTTGATTATAGGCCCAATAGAAATGACAAACAAAAAAAAGCTCCAGGCAGTAAAACAAGAGGAGTACCATGGCACGACCCTACCCGTTACAATGTACAAGTATCAGGACAAGAAACCAATGACTAGATATGCTCGACATCCACTTGCAGTGACCAAAAAATAGGCCACCAGGTAAAGAAACCCTAAACGGATTGAAAAGGAGAGACAATCGTTAGTAGAGTATCTACTCACCAGAGGAGTCGAGGTCGTGCATGCAGAGAAGCCGTGGACCAGGTTCCAGAGCAACCCATGCTCACAAGGATAAAAAACAATTAATACAAACAACTGTAAATGATAGATATAGGTATTACCTTTATGAAATTTCTAAACATGAGTTGATAGTTGGGTCACCCCATGATGATGGGCTGAGAAACCCAACAAATTGACAGTTAAACAGTGGAGAAATCACCCAGAGAGTCGAAAGCATAAACAAAACCACATACAGGACTAGCAGACATAGAAGGAAAACAATCACAGCTAAGCCATACAACCACAAAGACAAGAAATCCAATGCACAACCAAGACCCACAGCTATAGGAGTGGAGTTCATAACCAGGGTTTGCAGACAGCTACCCTCACAGAGCACCATCAAACTCTCATAGGTTGCAAACAGAACTAATGATAGAGAACCCTCTCGACAGAGTAGCGTAGTGCCACAGCAAGTGACAAAATGAGTGAGGTTAGGGTTTCAAGAGTATGGTGTAGAGGCAGTAGAAGCGGAGCCCGAGGACAAGACAATTGTCCTCACCACATTAAAAGCTAGTACCATATCGTTAAACACATCATCAATGCAATCAAACACCAAAAATATCCACCATAATCATATAGTAATTATTGACTGTAAGATGTCAGGGTTGGTCCCATCACAAATACCCTATGATCGAATCTGAAATAGATATTATGGGAGACAAATACAGTATCTTGTGAACCCTTACAAGTGGGAGAGAATGACTAGTAAACCCGGGTAAGAGTTTGTAGGACACTACATAGGCTGGGGAGAAAACACCTCCAAAGATCTTCCTAGTTTACCCAACATATAGAGGGGAAGCTGTTGTGTAACTGTCTAAAGACGATAGTTCACGGTTTGGAGTAACATGGAAGACTCTTGTATAATATGAATGAAAAATAAATAATTTATTTTACTCAAAGGTAAGTAGAGCTTTTTGGCTAAGTAAACACTAACATAGTAAACTAGTATTAATTGTTGTATTACTAATATTGCATGAACATGAAATAAAACTAAAGAAACATGTGTTTTTCAAGTAAACCAATAAAAAAAGGAACTGGAATTCTTATAAGAATAAGAAAGGAACTGGAATTCTTATAAGAATAAGAGAAAATAATGTTTACTCTTATGAATGAAAATGGTTGAAAATAACTAGACTCTAGATACATGTGGTAAAATTATGTTAACAAGTGGAGAACTATTTCTTAAAAAATTTAAATATTTTATGTTTTTTAATCAATATTTAAGATATAATAATATATTAAATACTATAAGGTAAGTTGGGGTTTTAACCTGGGTTTAATTCTTAATTCTTGGAGGAAATATATATTTTGTATGGTTTTAAGAAAACTGGTTCTGAGTTCTCGAACATAGGTCTCAGGGAACAAACCTTGGTTTCCTGGTTGTAACCTTGGAGCCTTGGACTAATATACAATAAAAATGAATAAAAATATATACACATATAAATATATTTTCATATTTAGCTGGTATACATTGCATTTACAATAACTTGATGCACAAAGAAAAACACACAGAGTTCATATGCATGTGGAATACAAATGGAAAGCAATGTCGAGTCCAATAAAGAGAAGTGAAAGAAAAGTAGTATATTTAATATTTTTAAGTGAATAAGAAAAGATGTTCAAGTTGTTAAAATGAAAGCTAATGTTTCCTTTTATAACTTTTAGAGAAAACCCATACCCAAACGCTTCAAGTTATAAATAACAAGAAAGTAACTAGTTCTTGAACAAATAATTGTGGGGATAATCCGTCAGGTGGATAAGGCCATGGAGGACTTGAGTATTAAACCGTCAACTAGATACCAAACTTCATTACTAAATTAACAAAAGAAATACATAGAACCCCATGCTAGTAATTATGTACACAAATATATCGAAAAGGGATGTGACTTTGTTCTATATACAACCCTAACCTCCACTGAGTTAATACCATAAAAGTGACATTATAGAAGAAGGAAACATTACATATTTTATATCTATGAAAGTGGCCATGGAATACCACGAATACATCGAAATTAGTGTCTAAAAGAAATAATATAAAGGAGCAACATCATAGCCATTATTCATTCATTTCCAAATAATTTACAATCATAACCTTAAATACAGTCATCCAGGGAAATACTAAAAGTATTTTAGCCTAAAATATACTTTGTTACACACGTGGGAAAGCCTTTGGATTAGTAGCAATTCAACCTGTTGGAAAGAAGGAAAACTTAGAAAGAACCTAGAAATATTGCTCAAAATTTGAAGGAGAAACATATACTATGTCCTAGAACCCTTTCACCTAATATCAAATCCAAACTCCAACCGTACTTGATGATATAGTGGTAGTTTTGGTTAGATGGAACCCTTGAAGTATTGTAGTATTAATAAAGTGCTAAGATAATAAGAAACCAGAGATTTTCTCACCTATAATGGTCAATGGCATAATGTGTCCCTATGGGTATGCTCTGCGAGTAAACAAAAATGGTATTATACAGTTAATGTCCTTGGGAGAGGAGAAAGGAAATAAGTCAACAACGATAATAAAAAGAAAATGAATCATAGAATTACCCGAAGCCTTGGCTAGAAACCCATCTAGCATCCCAATAGTGATTTTGATAGGATACTAAATATTACCTCCATAATTATAAGTCAATCCTTGAAATAGATTTGAAAAACCTGGTAATTACATTGTTGAGAAGTTAAAATATGATGACATTTAAAGAATAGGTTCGAGAAAAAAAATGTCCTTAAATATGATCAAATGACAAAAATAAGAAGTCATACCATAGATTTAATGTCGAGAAGTTTATCTCCACTCTTCAAAAAAATCTAAAGGGTCCCACTAGTGAAACAACTGTCATGTAAGTGTGAAAAATAAAAATTAATAGTAGGGTTTGAAATTGGGAGAAGAGATCCATGATGTCAACGAACATATGCAAATGAGGCACTGTTGGTGGGGTTGGGTAGGGTATTTACCCTAACCCCTTATCGATCAATCCACACCATCCATCCTGAGATGAATTCTAGAAAGTAGAGATTTCCAACTACTTCAAGTTCAATGTGGATAGTAGGACCATCCATTGGTGGGACTGTAGTGGCCAACAACTGGATCGAACGATCTAGAAGCATGAAGATAACATAATGTTAATATATCCAAATTAAACCATTCATGTGTTCTCATTACAAAAACAATAACCCTAACTATACCACATGTGAAATGTGAAATCAAATAATAAAAAAAATATGAGTCCATAAATTGTGTTTTCGCAGTGAGTCCAAAACATGAATGTAGGTAGAGTTTGCAACATTCATGCACAGGAATGAAGCATATAAATATATGCATTATTGTGGTTGATATATACATATGAATACTATAAATAGTAAGAAAAAATATTGAAGCTATGGAAGTTGTATACATAGAGTAATGAAGGTGATAAATAGTTGAGTTTTAACCAAACACATAATATTAGTAGCCTATGCCCCAAAAAAACAAGTAAGAGTTACTAATATTAAAGGGAAAAAAACCTTAGAATCTATTAAAGGGGAGTAGAGGAAACATCATTATAAGAAAAATATTATATGTCGTGTATATTAAGAGAAAGAATTTGGAAATTCAGTAGCAAGCATAAACTAAAAAGGAAATTCAGTTCCTTCAAAAAAGAATCGTTGATACCAATGATCTTTACCTTCAATAATTACTTACTTAATGATGAATAAGAGATGTGACATATGGTATCAGAGACAATTTTTCAGCACTGATACCTTCAGCTAATCATGATATAATTAATTATTGATGTTTGTGAGCATAAAGAAGAAAAGCAAGAGATGGATATTCTTGACAGTACAATAATAGATGAACCGCACGGAAGACCACATATAGATGAAGATGAAATTTATGTACATTTGGGACAACATACTGAAGAACATAAAAATAAATAGAGATGATGAGAAATCTATAGGAAGAAATGATAAATTTAAGACAAAGTCATGAAGAGTTATTGAAAGATAGTGTAGAGTAGGAATTATTTGTCAAAAATTTAATAGAAAAGTCAAATCCAAGGACAGTGGAGAGATTGAGAGATGAAGAAAATTGGGGTGAGGGTTCAAAAAGAAAAAATTATAGAAAAGATGGAAGATAGTCAAGGAGAAGGGATGCAAGGTGGGGAGGAACATAGTTCCTAAAAAGGCTAGACCAAATTAGAATAGAAACGTAAGGTGAAACTGCAAGGGGAATTTAGAAAGATCTTACCTCCAACATTTGACAAGGAAAAGGAAGAGGTTTCTGAAGCCTAGTTGTTTATGATAGAAAATATTTCCATGTATATGAGTATTATAGTAAGATAAAAGCTGATCCAGGTGGATGTTGGTGGCCACCGACCTATCCCATTTGGACCCCCCGCAACTATCTCTTTTAGTTTTTTAGTTTCCATAATTGTAGCACAATTTACTATTTTTAGCAGTTTTTTTTGGGTCCTGAACTTCTGAAACCATTTTGAGCCCATAAACGACGTTTTTTGGGAAATCTAGCGACAACATGGGTCCATCGACTAATGTTACCCTTCCCAAAGTGGTAGTTCTTGGATAGATCTTTCTAACGAGCTATCATACGCATCAAACGGAGATCATATGCCAAAGTTACGACCCCGGGAAATTGATGTACCAATTTACCCAAGACGGGGCCCACAATTTGGCGTTTCATCTTCTAGAGTTAGGTTTTGGAATGTGAAGGGGTTTCCATTGTTTCTCAAAAATAAATAGGCCATAGAGCCTCATTGTAACATAATTCAGAATAGTTCAAAGGCATGTAGCCACCACATCGCTTCTCAGAGATAAGCTACCATCGCCCTAGCTGGTTTATTTTCAACTTTGTTTGTAAGCATATTTCAGTGTTTTCTATTAATGAAATGAAGTATTATTTCTGTTGCATTTTTGTTTATATGGTTATCTCTATATTCGGTTGCATTTTTCTTTAAATCTGGATCAGTGGTATCAGAGTGGTCTGCTTTTTCTCTGTTTTTCTTTGCATGTCCCCAACGACATCGGGATATAAGGAGTTAGGGGTTGAACTGGTCGAACCTTTGCAAGACCAACCTCGCAAATACCGACGGCCTTCCATGGCGGATGAGAAGAAAGATGAGGGGGCAGGAGATCCTATCAAAATCTTGCTCAAAGAAGCCCTCGAGCAGCAACAGAACGCGATGATGGACAATTTTGCGCAGATCCTTCAACGGCTACCCAGAAGCGACGCATTAGCTTCCAGCAGCTACTCTGGAAATGCCACACCCTCTAAGGTACAAGTTAATTTTGAAATCCCATATTCGAGGGTTAAATAGATGCAGATGACGTAGATAAATGGTTAAATCTGCTAGAGGGTTATTTTTCTGTTCCTGAATTTTCAAGTCGGGAAAAGATTGTTTTCTCTCTTCTCAAAGCAGCCCCCCACGTCAAGGACTGGTGGGAAACCTACTACGAGCAGAAGGATGAAAATACCGGCTCACTATTTTTAGCCACACCCACTTGGGATTCATTCCAAGATGCCATCAAGGAGCAGTACTACCCTGTCAAACGCTACGAGGACAAATACATCAAATGGACCATGCTGCGATAGGGATGGGACCAAGATGTGCCTGATTTCACAAACATTTTTCACACCCTTCACACACAGTTGGGTATCAAATATTCTGAGTTGCATCTGGTACTCAAATACCGCGGCTGCCTACACAGATACATCCAGGAAGAGATGGAGTTATTGAACTACTCCTCACTCGGCACAGCATACCGATATGCTGTCAAAATCGAGCAAAAGTTCAAACAGAAGAAGCGAGACTTTGGATCTGCAAATCTGAAGCCCAAAGGACAAAGCCAAGGCAGGGTGACCCAAGACAACCCATCGAAGCTGCAAGAAAATCACAACACCACAAAGCTGTAGAAGGACACAGGAAAGTGGTGTCAGTTCCACAAGGGTCCCACTCATAACACAAGTGAGTGTCGGACCAAGTAGTCACTGGTGGCTGAGTTGAAGGCTTCTGAATCAGATATATGTTCCGACCCTGAGCCAGAACTCGACAAGGGGAATGGCAAAAGGGAAGCAGATCATTGATGTCGATCCCAGCGCCATTGTTGCCACTGCCAAGATCCAAAAGAATGAGCCTAAAGAGCGAAAGGAGGGGGAACATCTTTTCCACTGATAGATGTGGGTGAAGGGTTCGCCACTGCAATTCATTGTTGAAAGTGGCATCCAAAAGAACCTTATTTCAGTAGAGGTCGTGAAGCGGTTGGGCCTACCGACTACACCACAACCGCAGCTGTACAGTATCGGGTGGCTTCATGAAGGACGAGATCTCAAAGTTCGCCAGTAGTGCCACCTTCCCTACAGCATCAAACCATTCATAGACGAGGTATTGTGTGACGTTACACCTCTGGATGTTTGTGATGTATTATTAGGCCAGCCATACCTGTGGAGGCAACATGTTGTGTATGAGTCAAGGCCTCGTGTTGTCATTATTTCTTTGAGTAATTCATTATACAGGATACCAGAGGTAGCCCCACCTACTGCCACCTCTTTGATCACTGCTAAGAAAGGCAACAAGCTCATATCACGGACTAGGAAATTTATTTTCTGTCAGGTTCGCTCCCAAAGTAAGGGGAAGATTTTCACCACATCCATGACCCCCGCAAAGGGTTCCTCCACATAGCAGCAACAATAAAGGGATACGGTCATGACAGAACACAGGAACAACTTCTCCTCACCCATAGGGGTACCACACAAGTTTCAGGTGGGAAACAAAGTCTGGTTGCATCGATAGAAAGAAGGCCTTACCAGAACCCATCAAAAGCTCAGACCACTCCGACAAGGTCCTTAGAGCGGTACCAAGGCTATGGGGAATAATTCTTTGGAGCACATCATTCCTCCATTCCTTCGCCTGCACCAAGTGTTCAGTGTAACTTGTCATCGACCATGCTTCCCACCATTAATAGACACATCAAAGATTGAAGGACAAGTTCAGTAGATGGAGGAACTCAACGCAATGGGGACCATTGCTTCCTAAGGGGGGAGGAATGATCTAGGTGGATGTTGGTGGCCACCCACCTATCCCATTTGGACCCCCCGCAACTATCTCTTTTAGTTTTTCAGTTTCCGTAATTGTAGCACAATTTACTATTTTTAGTAGTTTTTTTTGGGTCCTGAACTTCTGGAGCCGTTTTGAGGCCCTAAATGACGTTTTTTGGGAAATCTGGGGGCAACATGGGTCCATGGACCGACGTTACCCTTCTCAAAATGGTATTTCTCGGATAGATCTTTCTGACGAGCTATCATATGCATCAAACGGAGATCGTATGCCAAATTTATGACCCTGGGAAATTGATGTACCAATTTACCCAAAACGGGGCCCACAATTTGGCGTTTCATCTTCTAGGATTAGGATTTGGAATGTGAAGGGTTTTCCATTGTTTCTCAAAAATAAATAGGCCTTCGAGCCTCATTGTAACACAGTTCAGAATAGTTCAGAGGCATGTAGCCGCCACATCTCTTCTCATAGATAAGCTAACATCGCCCTAGCTGGTTTATTTTCAACTCTGTTTGTAAGCATATTTCAGTGTTTTCCATTAATGAAATGAAGTATTATTTCCGTTGCATCTTTGTGTATATGGTTATCTCTATATTTGGTTGCGTTTATGTTTAAATCCGGATCAAAAGCCAAGTTGGAAAAGTCAAACCCAAAGATAGTGGAGAGAGTGAGATAATGGCAGAAGTGTCCTCAGACACATAATTTTATTAATAAAAAAAAATAATTACATAATTGATTTTGCAAGAGTTTACACCCGAACCACACAAACACTCTTGCAATGAGCTATTTATAAGCTCCATGTCCTAACTACCTCTAATTATGGATCACTTATTAAATAACAAGTGTCCATTTACAATAAATGCTATTCAAACCAACTAGCTAACTAATCTCCTAAAATAGAGCCTAAGATACGACACATTTGGAGAGTCATATCTTGTTACAACAATATACTAATTCTAATTGTCTCCATTAAATAATTAATCATTCTAGAATAATAATTATTAATTTAATTTCTTAAATTAATAATTATTTTATTCAATTTTATAACCTATGATAATAAATTATTTTTGGATCATCTAACATTCCCCACTATGATCCAAAGATACATTACAATAGATACCAAGTTCATCTCTGAACTTAGTAAATTTTATTCCGCTAAGCGGTTTCGTGAAAATGTCGGAGATCTGATCTTCGGAAGGACAATAAACTGGCTTGAGGAAATCTTTGGCAATGAGAGATCTGATATGATGATACTTGGTGTCCACATGCTTTGTCTTTGAATGAAAAACTGGGTTCTTGGCAAGTTTGATGGCTAACTGGCTGTCGATGAATAATGATGTAGCTTCTGCCTGAGACATGCCCAAATCCTGCAAAATTCGGCGCAACCAAACAATTTCACATGCTGCTTCCCATGCTGAAATGTACTCTGCTTCTGCTAAAGAAGTGGCCACTATAGCTTGTTTCTTACAACTCCAAGATACTGCTGCTGACCCCATATTCATTGAATAACCTAATGTTGATGCTCGATCATCAATATTCCCAACAAAGTCGGCATCAAAATATCCACCAAGTACAAAATTTTTAGTCTTTGTGTAAAGAAGACCAAAAACGTTTGTTCCTTGGATATATCGAAGAACTCTTTTGGCTGCATTCTAATGGTTCTCTCGTGGTTCCTGCATAAAACGTGAAAGAATAATGACTGCATAAGATAGATCAGGATGAGTATTTGTCAAATAAATCAAGCAGCCAATCAACTATCTGTAAGTTTTACTGTCCACCTATTCCCCCCCTTCAAATTTTGAAAGTTTCAAGTTTTGCTCCATGGGGGTGAGAACGGGCTTGCAATCTTGCATGCCAAATCGCTGAAGAACCTCTGCTGCATACTTACTCTGAGAAATGAAAATATGATGTGGACGTTGGAAGACTTCAACTCCAAGATAGTAGTGAAGTAATCCCAAATCAGTCATCTTAAAACCTGCTTGTAACTCCTTTTTCACCTATGCAATATGATCATCATGGTTGCCAGTAATGATCAAATCATCTACGTACATAACAATAATTACCAGATATTTTCCTTGTTGTCGCATATACAAAGTATCATCAGGTTCACTTCATTGAAAACCAACTTTCTTAAGGTATTCATCCATCTTTGCATACCAAGCTCGGGGAACTTGTTTTAATCCATATAAAGCCTTGATCAATTTGCAGACTTTATGTTCTTGTCCTTCAACTTCAAAACCTGGTGGTTGGGTCATATACACTTCCTCCTGTAAATCCCCATTGAGAAAAGCAATTTTTACATCCATTTGACGAACTTTCCATCCTTTTTGAGCGGCCAATGCAAGTGTTAATCGAATGGTGTTCCATTTTGCTGTTGGAGCAAAATTTTCTTCATAATCAATGTCTTCCTGCTCTGCAAAACCTTTTGTGACAAGTCGAGCTTTATACTTGTCAGGTTATCCCTTTTGATTATACTTAATTCTGTAAACCCATTTGCATTCTATCGGTTTAACATTTGCTGGACAATCAACAAGTTTCCAAGTGTTGTTATCAATTACTGCTTGATATTCTTCAACCATAGCATGTTGCCACTCTTTATGTTTTACTGCTTCTTTGTATGTGGAAGGTTCAGTAAAATAATTTGCTATCAAGGCAAAGTTGCCTTCACTTCTATGTGCCCTTCTGGTGCCAGTTTTATTCTCTTCATCAGGCTTTACATCTTTCAAAAGTTGAACTGCCCATTTCAGAAGTTGGTGCTCACTTGTTTGTGCTTCTGTAAAGTCCCCATCATTGTAAAGAGGATTAATATAAACTGATGTTCGTCGTTCAGGTGAAGAATGTGGAGAATCACTGTCAGAAGAACTACTGCTGCTTGGAGATGCAGATGAACTGCTAGAAGATCCAGATGATGTTGTTGATGTAGATGGACTAGATGACTCATCTTCAGAGGAAGGAAAATCAAGTTCATGCCAATTTGGTGAAGTTGGTTGACTTTGCATTTTTCCATTTCTTTTACTTCCTTTAGTTTCTAATTTGTGAAGAAGATTTTCAATTTCTTCAGTGCTCGTACTCTCTGTTTCATCAAAAATGACATCCCTGCTCACAATGAATTTTCCATTGGTCAAAAGATGATACCCTTTCTTCTCACTAGAATAGCCAATCATTGTGCATTTTAAACTTCTCGAGTCAAGCTTAGTTCGTTTTTCTTTCGGAACTAAGGCATAACACACTGACCCAAAAACTCTAAGATGTTTAACTCGAGGTTTGAAACCAAACCAAGCTTCATAAGGTGTTATTCCGTCTAAAGAAGCAGTTGGAGATTTGTTTCTTAAGTAGACAGTTGTATGGATTGCTTCCGCCCAATATGTTGGACTTAACCTTTTGAAAGTTAACATGGATCTCGCCATGCCTAACAAAGTGCGATTCATTCTTTCGACTACTCCATTTTGTTGTGGAGTGTAAACATTAGTAAGATATCGTCTTATGCCATTTTCACTGCAATCATTTTTGAATTTCATTCGAAGTGAATTCTCCCCCATTATTTGTCCTGAGAGTACCTATCTTTTCTTTTACTTCATTTTCAACAAGTTGACGAAAAATTTTAAACTTATCAAATGCTTCTGACTTGTTCTTCAAAAAGTAAACCCAAGTCATTCTGCTGAAATCATCAATGAATAGTAAGAAATATTTTCAACCACCAAATGAAGTTTGTAGTGGACCGCAAACAACACTTTGAACTAGTTGTAGCCGCCTGTTTGCACGCCATGAACTTGTTGGAAAACTTTCTCGATTTTGTTTGCCAT
>APFE031116704.1:24927-126655 GCA_000404065.3 Pinus taeda
ACCATTCCTTGTTTCTGCAATTGAGAAAGACTCTCAAAATTCAAATGTCCATATCTTACATGCCATAGTCTTATAGGTGAAATACCTGTAGTCACTGCCCTTGCAAAATCAAAATGCCTTGGAATAACTGTCCCTTTCATCCGTAACAGTTTTCCATCTTCATAACCTGTCATGACTGTTTTCAAGTTCTGTTTCACTAAATTAATCTTCACTAAACCATCTTCCATAATCACCTGATGTCCTGCTTGTTGAATCATGACTAAAGAGAGAAATTTTTTCTTGAAACTAGGTACATACCATACATTGGAAATCATTTTTTCTCCAATGTCAGGGAGAAAAACTTTTACTACTCCTTTTCCATAAGGAGTATGTTTTGTATCGTTCACGAGAAAAATGGAATTAAGTTGGCATTCTTGAAAATTCCGGAAAAAATCACGTCGACAAGTCATGTACTGAGTTGCCCCTGAATCCAAGATCCAGGCATCTTCATAGTCACTTCTAAGATGGGATGAAATTTGTGATGTTGGTGAGGAAGTAAAAACATATTCTGAGTTATCTCTATCTTGATCATTTGCAAATTGTACTGAATGCTGTTGAAACTTGGGAATTTTATTAAGTGATGTTCGACAATCTTTAGCATAATGGCCAACTTTTTTACATCTTCGACATACAATTTGACTTAAGTCTCTTCCTCTTCCTGAAGATTGTCCTCTGCCTTTGCTTTGACCTCTATTTTGAGATTGTCCTCTACCTTGATTATTATAACCCCTATCCTTGAAAATTGCCTCTTCCTTGGTTGTTTCCTCTACCTTCAAAATTATTTCTTCCTCCTCTGTTAAAATTGTTGCCTCTGCTTTGGCTTCGACCTCGATTATGTGCTGCTTGATTCTGATTCCCTCTGCCTCTTCCTCGAGAACTGTCTGCTGATGACTTACTAGTGCTAGCCTCTGTGAGAAAAACATCTTCACCAACTTTCTTCTTCTTCCCAAAAGTTTTATCATGTTGACTTAACATTTCACAAAGTTCATCAAATTATAGTTTTTCTAATTTCCCAGTTACTTGTAAAGTCTCTCAAAATGCGTATAAGAAGAAGGAAGCCCAGCAATTACAATTGTGACCATAAATCTATCATCAATTGCGGGAAAACCAATATTAATAATTTCCTGCCTAATATTCTTAAGTCTGGAGAGATATTCAAGAATATCACCATCTTCAGTTAATTTTTGTTGCAACAATTTTAACTGTAGATCAACCATCTTTGATTCAGGCTGAGTATCAAAGAGGTCTTTAAAAGTTTTCAAGGCAGACCATGCATCTGTGGCATTTTCTATATGGACATACATTTCATCATTCACAGAAGATTTAATAAGAGCTAAGGCTTTAGCATTCTTGATTTCCCGTTTGGCTAGTGCATCTGCATCTGTGGGTTTATTCGGCTTAACATCTCCATCACATATTCCCTACCATAATTCATTGTAAATGAGTGTTCTTTCAATGAGACGATGCCATGTTTTATCAGATTTGGTGCCTTCTAGTTTGTCGGAATCAGAAAACAAATTAATCAACTTAGAAATTTTAGCGTTGAAGCATCGCACCAAGAATCAGAACAAAAATGACAAGATAGTCAACAAAACACACCACGCAAAAGCAACACGATCTATCGGGGCTTGGCCTCGACCCTTGAATAGTCGTCAAAACAGGAGACAATTGACTGAGCTTTGCACTTGGCTGTAGTCAATTTCTCAAATTTTTACAAGGCAGCTTTCAAAATTTGACATTTTACAATGGTTCTTTTGCACAATCTGGTAAAAAAAGAAATTACCCCCTCTCAAAGTAAAAAATATGTTGAGTTACAATGTGATGATCCCAAAAAACTTCTTAAAAACAAATTACCCAACACACCTTATCTCCCCAATTTACAAATTACAAATAAACCTGTTTATTACTCCAAAAAAAAAAAAATCAAAACATCACCCTTATTACTCCAATTATAAGGCCCTTAAAAAAAAAAAAAAAAAAAAAACTTTAAAAAGCTCACTCATCACTCGATTACAAAGCTCACCTTATTTTTCCCAAAAAATCACTTATTACTTCACACACAATAAATTAAAAAACACCATATCTCTCCAAAATACAAAAAAAAATAACTCCTTATCTGTCTACGTCTTCACTCTTCAATTTAACTTTTGTTTTTAACACCATACAAAATCAGCTACTTCAAGTCGATACACCAAACAGAATATCGTTCAAATGCGCAAATAGATAAGGGGGTCCATGGGTTGCCCAACATGTATGAGCAATCCCCACACGGTTTTTGAATAACTCCTCCAAATTTAAGTCTGCCACATCGGCTTCTTCATAGACCGACCTGACTAACCGGTCGATCTTACCCTCCTGGTGAAACACCAAAGGGGGAGAAAATCCGGACTGGCAACTGCCATCTATGGA
This sequence comes from Pinus taeda, assembly GCA_000404065.3. Taxonomy (NCBI): domain Eukaryota; kingdom Viridiplantae; phylum Streptophyta; class Pinopsida; order Pinales; family Pinaceae; genus Pinus; species Pinus taeda. The sequence goes on from APFE031116704.1 coordinate 27,376, forward strand.
TACATTTGTTGGGTGATAATTAATTGAAATTCCTGTGGAGTCATAGCGTTTGTATTCGAGCCTTCTCAGGCCATTGAAGAGAACCTCAAGGATGTGTCTCCTCTCCCTGCACACGCAGTAATTAAGGTGATAATCAATTGAAATTCCTGAGAATTTGTGCGTTGCAAACTTACGTTGAATTCTTTGCTCAGCAGATCATACATGAGCCGGTGGCGTTTAACGAGGCTCTGTCCTTCAAATTTTGGAGAGACAATTTTTAGATTGAAATGCATTTCTTTGGCAGCTGCACGCTTCCGCTTTTTGTATTTCTACTGTGCTTCCTTTGTAGAATTATGTGAATCACCAGTCTCTGAATCTTAGGTGCCTTGCAACTACATCCAGAAAATCAACTAGATGTTGATTGTGAGCGTTAATGAATTTTGGCCAACAACGGTTTCATTATTACACATTCCTCAATGCTTTCAATATTACGCTTAATAAAAAAATTCCATCCAACTTTGCATTAAATCCAGGCAGGGCGTATGTTCCAGCATCAAAAAATCATAATCAATTTGCAGATTAAAATCTGAAATCACAAAACTGGGTAATTTCATACCAATTATTCACTTGATCAAATCAAAAGAGTTTTCTAAAAACTTGTAGAGCTGGAATCTTCTCCTCAAATCCACTGCAGCATTGCTGGAGCTATGATACCACAATAATGGCAGAAGTGTCCTTAGACACATAATTTTATTAATAAAAAAAAACAATTACATAATTGATTTTGCAAGAGTTTACACCCGAACCACACAAACACTCTTGCAATGAGCTATTTATAAGCTCCGTGTCCTAACTACCTCTAATTATGGATCACTTATTAAATAACAAGTGTCCATTTACAATAAATGCTATTCAAACCAACTAGCTAACTAATCTCCTAAAATAGAGCCTAAGCTACGACACATTTGGAGAGTCATATCTTGTTACAACAATATACTAATTCTAATTGTCTCCATTAAATACTTAATCATTCTAGAATAATAATTATTAATTTAATTTCTTAAATTAATAAATATTTTATTTCAATTTTATAACCTATGATAATAAATTATTTTTGGATCATCTAACATGAGAGATGAAGAAAATCACAGCGAGGCTTCAAAATGAAAAAAAGTACAAAAAATATGATAGATAGACAAGAAGAAGGGAGGGAAGTTAGGGAGGAACATAGTTCTTTAAAAATGTAGTCGAAATCAGAATAGAAACCTCAGGTGGACCTACAAGCCAAATTTAGAAAGATCTTACCCCCAACTTTTGACAGGGAAAAGGAAGAGGTTGTTGAAGCCTCATTGTTGAATATTAACAAATATTTCCATGTATATGACTATTTGACAGACCTAAATCCAAGTCAGCCACCTAATGACTAGAAAGAAAGGCTTTGAGGTGGTGGAAAGAGATGATAATAGTTCATAATCTAGAAGGAAGGGTAGTTGTTTGGGAGGAGTTTCAATGATATTTAAATAAAAATATCTAACAAAATGATATTTTGATGACATAACTAAGGAGTTCCATGAACTGAAAGTAAGGAATATCACCAAGGATGAGTTGTTCAAATAATTTAATCACTTACTACATTATGTTCCTTCCCTTAAAGAAGAAAAAGAAAAAATACAATGGTTCGTAGGTTGTCTTCCAATTTCATTTAAGGAGAGGATCGATTACGATAACCCAAAAAACATGGATGAAGTGATTATGAAGGCTTGAATATGTTGCTAGTAGTCCAAACAAAAAAAATCAAATTTTTTTATCACGGTCAAATAATAAAAGAGACTCAGTGACTCAAGTAGAAGAAAGTGGCATTTTGGGGCACTTAAATAGTGAGGGAAAAATAGGCAGAGCGAAAATTTGAATAAAAACAATAGTGAGGTAGGCAAAACATCAAGTCAGACCTAAGTTGGGTCTAAACAAATTATGGTTTCTAAGGGATCAAAAAATAAGGAAAAGGAGCCTTTAAACTATGTGGGTTATGGAGAATATCACTTATTGTGAAATTATCCTTACAACAACTTGTCTATGCAAAATTTATAGCACCTTCAAGAAGGCTCTATAGTTAATGACATACATAGGAATGTATCGCGGATCAATGCAATTTTGGATTGAAACCAAGCAAACTATCAATACATAATGGTGGAAATTTAAGGTACCATTATTAGTCACTTTATTTATATATTAATAGACCTAGTTTCTATAATGAGTTGCGTTAGCCCCAAAGTGGTATGAAATTGTAAATTAAAGTATGAGAAATATAAGAATGTCTACCTTGTTGAATTGGCCATGGAAACAAAGAGGGAAGTTTCAAGTTGGATAAAGGCATGTCTAGTGACCCTAACTAGGATTCAAACTTCTTTAGATTTAAAGATTATTCTTTTGGGTTCCTATGGTGTTTTCATAGGGATGGATTGGTTAGAGAAACAATGTGAAATTGTAAACTAGCTAGACAAAATTGTCACTTGCAAAATTAAAAATGGAGAAGTGTAGTTTGCGAGGGGCATACCTAGACCTATGTTTGTGCAACAAATATTTGTGTTACATATGAAAAGAGATGTAAGAAAGGGATGTAAGGTTTTTTCCATTCGAGTGGAGTATCACTCCCTAAATCATAAAAACAAGAGTGTAATGATTTATAGGTCATCCAAGATTACCAAGATGTGTTTCTGGATGAAATTTTGGGACTACCTCCAAAAAGGGAAATTGATTTTTCCATAGAGCTAATACTAGGGTGTTAGTGTAAATATTTCATAAAAATGTACGAAAAATTCTTCACTAAAGTGACTCATCACAAGTGACCCTAACAACAAGATGTGGCCGCTCTTATGCTTTAGATCTACAAGAAAAAGTGATAAAATTCTCCAAGAAAATATATGATGCAAGCCCAAGACATATAGCAAAATTAGAGAAAAGTGAAATAATCCAATAGAAGGACCTCAAATTAATAATATTTTATTAAAACAACTAATAAGGAAGATTTACAACATGGTTATGTAGATCCCCCTTTGTGGGATGGGTTCTTTTGATGCCCTTGTGCTTCAGCAATCTTGTTCCTCTCTCTCAAATACGCAGAAAACCCAAATGCAAGATGGAACTCAAGAGGGAGCTCAAATGACATGAGATAGTAATGGGGATGATTATAATGATTGTGGTCAAGAATTAAAGGAAAACAGTCTTATTTATAAGAAATTATTGAGCTAAGCTACGAATTGGAAAATAATAAAATATTAATATATTGACAAAATCTAAATAGAACCATTAGGAATACTTTATTATAATTTTTGGAGAGCGAAAAGATATTCAAGATTAATTATCTTTATTTAGAAAATGGTTGAAGTAATTAACAAATAAAATGATTTATTAATCACTTTGTAAGGATTAAGAAAAGTGTGAATTTGAAATAGTTATTATATAATGGTTTGACAATTATTTCAAAAATAAGGATAAGGAATAATAAATAAATAGTGATTTATTTAGTTATTCCAATGTGATTTAGTGAAATTTGTTAAGAAATAATTATCAAATAATTTTTTCTAGAGAAAATTAAATAAATATTGATTTAATTAATTATTCTCATGGGGTTTTTCAATTTTAAACAAAAATAATTTAATAAAAATCGTTTACTAAATTATTTCCTACGGTGAAACTAATTTACAATGGTAAAATTAATCCTACATTGTGTATTTTGATTTGCCTAGTTAGAAATGGCTAGGTGATAATATTTTAGGTGATAATAGATTGTCTCCCAATGTACAAGCATCAAGAGGAAATCGTATGACCGAAATACGTTGTAGGTTGTACTTCCAAAAGACACCAAAGGACAGAGAGAGAGAGAGAGAGAGAGAGAGAGAGAGAGAGAGAGAGAGATGAGGCAATGCAAGGAGGGATAGAGAAATGGAGGGGGAGGACCGATTAATGTGGTATAAGTATCATTTTATTTTGCGGTACATGATCTCAGAGGAGGCTAGGGAGGCATACCCATACCTGCCGAGATAACTAGGTACAAATAATAATGGTGTTCCTAACAATGTTGACCTAAGCTAAAAGGTATGTAATACATTACACATGATATGTTGGCATAAATGGGCCAAAATGTGATACAAAAATATAATGAGTCCTAGATACATAATAAGTGTTGAAAAATGCAACATGAAAAATCCTAATCTAATTTGTCATTGAATTAAATTAGGAATTAAATTGTAATTCTAATTCTTATAGCAACCTATATTAGTTAACTAAGTTAATTTGACTTAGTTGGCTCATTTAATTCGAATTGGGAGTCTATCTAGAATCATGTAGAGTGGTTCCTAAATTTTTGGGCCCCAAGTTGAGTTATTTTGTGTTGTAACTATTTAATTCGGTTTCGCTGAGTTAAATTCAGTTAAACTAGTCCCAACAGATGGAGGAATTAGTGGGAGATCCAGTAGTGGGATGTAACTAGAACTAATCAACTAGTAAACTACAGATTCACTCATAATTAACTCATGCATGTCAGATTAGAGAAAAACATGGTTGAGATTGGAGTTCATGGATTGTGTACTATCAGTTGTAAAATCATCTAAATTAAATCGATTGTGTATGGAATCAAAGGAAGGCCTATTGATGGATTGTGTAGTTAGGGATGGGGAATTTCCCAATTAAATATGGGCTAATTCCCTAGGAAACTAGGCAAGGAAAGAGGAGCTTGGGAGGAAACATATTTGGCTAAGTATTGGCTGGAGCTTGTTTATGAAGAAGCGAGATAGATCGTGATAGTGCAAAGTTTTCTCAGGCTTGAGAAAAGAATGGTAATCTTCTCAATTTTTTAATTAATGCAATATAAAAATGGCAAGGGTTTTTAGCTGTGGATTTCCCTAGAAAATTAGTGTGTTATGTGTGATTGAATGCTTCCTTTTTCTTCTTCATGATTTCATCGATCAAATATTCTTTCTGCTAATGTGTAGAGTAGATTCAATTCAATTTTTTAGAATATGACAATCTACCGTTTGAATCTACAAGGAATTTCTACATGGTATTAGAGCTAAAATCACTACAGAAGAGGATAATATGAGTTTGTATTTTGCAGTAGAAATCAACTTTGGAGAATCATACTTTAGATTCAATAGGATGTCATTCTATGGATTGAGGCTCGAATATGACCTTGAGGGTAGTTCAAATTATATTGCTTGGAAGGGTAGGATGGAGGGAGTGTTGGAAGAGAATGGGCTTAACTAACTCATAGAAAATGATATTCCGAAGCCTCCCACAACTGATTCTAAGGATTTAGCAGAGTGGCGAAAGTGTGTGGAAAAGGCAAGAGGGATTATCCTAGAAGGAGTTCGAAATCATATTTTCTCAAACCTCCATGATAAGGAAGCTCCATTTGTAATGTAGAAGGCCTTGACAGACCTGCTTCAAAACAAAAGTCACCATAGGAAGCTAGTACTAAAGGAGAAGCTCAAAACTATTAAGACGGAGAAGGCCGATACACTACTAAAGTACTTGAACAAGTTCACCCAATGTTAGGATGATATTGGAAGTGTCAGTGTTATAGTTTTTGAAGATGATATGGTGAGACTAGCACTTCTAGGACTTCCCAGGAGCTGACACAAATACTATGACTCAGTTTATGCGAGGTAGAAGCTCCGAGAGTGGAAACATTGTGGTCCGACTTGGTACAAGAATAGATACAATGGAACACCATAGGTGGATCCTCATCCAAGCATGATGGTGACGAGAACTGGGCCTTAGCTAGAAAGGCAAGGAAAGGGTAGGGGAATTCATAGCATTCCAAATAAGATTATAGTCAGGGCAACAAGAATAAGGACATGTCAAAGATTAAATGTTTTCACTGTCACGAGCTGGGAAACTATGCCAAAAAGTGTCCACACAAGAAGGTTGCTAAGAAGCCCTGAGGTGGAGCAGTGGGTGAAGTTCTTGCTTCACAAAGTGAACTGGACTTCACCCTTGTCGCTTGCATGGTAAAATCGGTGATGGGTAGTGTGTGGTACATGGATATTGGAGCCTAATTCCATATGACTGGCAATAAATAGTTCTTTAGTGACTTGGAGAAGAAGTACCTCTAAATGCACATCGACATGGGAGATGATGGGAGGTATAGCGCGACTGACATTGGTTTTGTTACCTTTCAGAGGGAGTCTAGTTCTACTCTCACATCAAAAGATGTCATGTATGTTCAAGGTTTGAAGAAGAATTTGGTTTCAGTTTCCATGTTGGAGGACATGGCTATGATGTAATATTTAGCAAGGGAAATTCTTTCGTTCCTCACAAAGCCTTAGGATAGGTGAAGTGGATCAAGGTTTGGTTGCAGAACCTCTAAAAGTTAGATGTAGAAGATTGTGTACTAAAGAAGAGAAGGTGCAGAGCCAAGACATCGGTGAGTAGTGGCATAGAATATTGGGTCACTGTTTCCGGCAAAACTAGTGTCACTATTTGATCTGCTAGTTCCACTAAGACGAGTAGTTATCTTAGAAACAAACAATTCAAAGCAACTTGTGTTTTCCTTTATGGATGATAGATAAGAGAGAAGCAGAGAGCACCAAACTCAGTCTTCTGCCTGGCTCCTTGCTTGTTTCCTCTCTCCTTTGATAGAGCTTTGCCACTCCTTTCTCACTTGTCGCACTTCAAAGAACACATGTAGAGGCAAAACAACAAAATACCATCAAAGCATATAGATCTATAATGCCATATGTACATTAACCATACAATTGCATTCAAAAATACAAGATTGACGAGTACACAAGTATATGGAGGAAAACTCAAATAGTTATATTAATAATAGAAGTAGAAGAGAGGACGACAACCCAGCTGTCTGATCCAACTTCATCCTCCCAGCATGAAAGCCCTCTTCACCTCATGAAAAGAAAAATCACCCAACAATACAATGTCTCAAAGAGAAACCAACAACTCTTCCTTACAAATTACAAAATTCCAGCCTCCAGATCTCTCAGCTGAGGGATCTATATATATATGTTTGTAGATGGGTGAGTGAGCTTCTAGGTTTTTTATTAGTGTCATTTCACTGATAGTTCTTGGTTCCACTTGGAGATTTCATGATCTCTTACTCATTCTTGGGCGAATTCAGAGAGGCAAGTGTCATAGGAGAAGTTTATAGAAGATTCCCTGGGCATCCACTTAGCAAACTATCTCTGCCATTTGTCCATTGTTGGTCATCACAACCTACAAAAGACCTTTTCATTATGCATCACACCCCTCGTGTGTAGCAGGTGAGATGCATCGCACCCTAACCATGGTTCGGGTGAGATGGTCTAGTTTTGGCCAGTTCTGAGAAGTTTTTCAGGTGGAACTTCTGGGAAATGATGTAATCAATTGACCATGATAGTTTAAGGTGTGAGAAAACACTTTTAGGTGTTTAAGAGCCCTTGGTTTATCGACTTATGTGATTGGGGTTTCAGTTCCCAAATATGTCTATAACAGTTTTCCCCTAAAGCATGAGGTAGTAAATTTTCTGATGTCGGGTGAAATGCTTTATCATGAGGATCCAAGGTTTCTCAAACTGGAAGGTGACCTGTATAAAATACAATAAAATACATTATCTTCATATTATTTTCATGATCTAGTTGACGCAGGCATTCCGATGCTCAGATTTATAAATTCATCTTCATGTTTATAGGACAGATAATCGTCCACCGTTGTAGACTGGTGGTTGAGCCATCATCATTTCACTTGGATGATCATCTATGCAGCTACCGTGTACATTTTATGTCTTTATTTTCCTGAATATATCGTAGCTAAAATGGATGAAACTAGATCCAGGGCCTTCAAAACTCATTCAATCTTTTTCCGATGTACAAGTCGATCCATGTGAAAATATGTTATGAAGTCGAACATGGGAAGACATCGCCTGATTACCAGCCAATGATGTAAGATGTTAACAAGCACGAGAGGAATCAGCGATAATGATAATGACCCTCAAGGTACTAGTATAATTCATGTGCTGTGAATATATGAGTCGATGTTGAACACCACTCAAAATCTTTTAGTCGAAGGCCACTGATGTAAACCTGTCGCCGGAAGTGAGGAACTTGCCATTGAGGCATGCATGCTTCAAAGTATTGAAAGGGTTGTTCCTAAGTCAACTTCTTGTATAATGAGCTGATGTCAAAAAGAAGTGACCCATTGTAGGATGGCCTTAATGAATCCCACATCTACGACATGAAACGAAGCGAATGATTTTGTGGAGGTGAGAACGATCTGATGATAAAAGGTTCAGGAATGGTGGTCATGAAAAATGGAGAGTGAAGGTATTGCAGTGGATGAGGCATTAGCTGGGTTTGTGAATTCTCTGAGTGACTTCTCTTGAGCATATCAATGACACTATGATGGATTGGTAGCGTTAACCCCAAAAAATGGATGGTACGAAGGACCAATGGTGATATGACGGGTGAAAAGAATAACCCAACTCGACTCAATCATGGTGATGGAGTGAAAGTGTCATGTTCAAGAGCGACCTGCTAACATTAAAATTCTTCAAGTTTTCTTCCCTTTTTCCCCATTCATTGCTGACCAGTACCTCTTTATTGTTTTCAAGCTTGAGGAGGGTAACATATGCTAACATTCTATAATTTTCCCTTCGGGCAAAATTGTTGCTATGTTTTAGTGAGCCTAGTGACAGTGAAACTCGTTCTTGTTTAGATGGACAAGTTTGTCACTATTGTTTCAACGAGTTTAGCAATAAAGACAAATTGGTCCTTTTCATGTTTATATATTTTGAAAAGTGCTGAAAAGGAAACTCCAATAGTTCTTTTTCTTATCATAATCCCTTGAGTCTGAAAAATATTAAAATAATAGAAAGGGGATGACTTTTTCGATCACTTTAGCGAGCCTAAAAATACAAGAGCTCGATCTTTTTTTGGGATGATCCCTCAGGTAGAAAAGGACTAAAATACAAGAGGGATGACACTTCCAATCACTTTAGTGAGCTAGAGAGGCCAATTTCTCAACAATCTTTTCATATTTAGCGAGTCCGAAAAGAGTTTAAAGTAGACTCGTTATTTCCAAACACTTTAACGAGCTGGAGTGCTTGACAATATTTTCATATTTAATGAGACTGAAAAGAATTTAAATAAGACTTGTTTTTGAGGAACGAGTGATGTATCCAGGTAGAAACTAGTTCCAAGTAAGTTTGAAACTTATCAAGCTTGGCAGTGTAACGAGGGTGGCTAACAAAATCACTTGTCACAGCGGTTCCTCAAAAGGGTAAACATTCAAGTGGAGGCGGATGATTAGCTACAAGAGTGGAGGTGATGGTAAAAACATGACCAAGGCTCAAAAGGATGATAGGAATGCGATCACAAAGGTTATTTGCTGAAGGTGGGTTCAGTTTTTAATGAGCTTGAACTCTGGGGGAACATATGCTCATTGGCGGGTTTATCTTTTAATGAGCTTGAACCCTACGGTAACACTGCTCGTGTTCCGTTTCATGTTTACACAAGCTTAAAATGAAAAAACTATGCTTATTATAAGTTCACATGCCCCCGGCATAATGACGCAAATCGAGATGCATGCCCCCCAAGCTTCCTTGCATTCAACGCGGTGTTTGGAATGAAGGTTTCCCTCAGAGATCTTTGAAAGACTTGACTCGGACTTTACGAGATTGTAATCAAAGACTCGATGTGGAAAGGGAGTTGTTTCATTTTTTTAATGAGGTTGACATGGTAAAAGAAGTATCCTCATAACCCTTGTTTCATTTTGTAATGAGGTCGACACAAGATAAGAACCATCCTCGGTGACCCATAGTATCAAAATGGTCGGAGTTCTTAATATTTGATGATGTAGAAGATATCATATGACAGGTTTCCACTGTGGCCACTTCCGCCAGATTACTTGGAGGTGGGATGGCAAAAGTACCCATTAAGGAAGGGTCTTTTAGGAGACCTACTTCGACATTTTGAAGTGATTGAGAACTTCCATGGATCAATGGAATGCTTCCAATAGCTTGTGAACTGTTGGGGAAAAAGGTTAGTTGATCAATGTTTGTAATTCCACCTTGGAAGGGAAATGAAATCTTTCTAAAATATGTTTACACAACGGCAACCATAGCATAAATCCAGGGCCTACCCAATAGGATATTGTAGTCAATGTTTCCATCAATGGATTTGACTTCAATTTCTACTATCTTTCCCCTGAGTTCAACCTGCAAGTCACTTAATATCCCATATGGTGCATATTTTCTTCCATCGAATGCTTTAATGTTGTTAATGATCATGACAAGGGTGCTGAGCCTAAAGTTTTCCAGCAACTCATTGACATGATACAGGTAGATGCCCCCTCATCAATGATTGTTAACTTAGGTTCATATCCATTACGGTTAAATGTCACAGGATTGGAATCCGCTGGGTAAATCCCAGCGATAGTTGATAACAAAGCTTACTTCTCAGAGGAGCAATTCTACAGTACTTCAAGTGTTGACATAGCGGATGGTGACTGAGCCAGATCCTCCACTATATTATAATTTTGTGCTACTCGAGCATGAGGATTAAATGTCGATTTATGTACTAATCCCTTTGGCGGCTTTATTGTTAGTTCAGGAATGATGGGTGGCACAACTTCTGACGAAGTTGTTGTCAAACTAGTAGGTTGATCAGTAGCTTTATTTTTGTTCAACATCCGTGGGTTCTCATAATCTTGATTCCTCATCGATATCAAAGCATCATTTTGTTGTTTCGCGATGGATAGCATAAACACTTGGGATTTGGAAGCACGATCGATAGCAACCAGGTTAGTTTCTGGGTTTGGAAATGGATCAGTCAGCACCGCTGAGGTAGTTGAGGTCTTTAAAAATTTTGCAACCTCAGCTTGATGTGGACAATCTCTTGTGAAATGCTCGTCGTTACATATTAAACATGGATAACGAGGCTTCTGTTTTCCAACAGGGTTCTTAGAATATTTTTCAGGAGTGGAATTTTCCTATTTCTTCTTTTTGTTTTTCCCTTTCTTCTTGCCCCTTGATTGCTTCGGTTCCTTTCCCTTGCCAGATGACACGACATTAGCCTTTGAGGCAAGAATTTTATCATTTTCTTTTTGACTAGAAACTGCAAGGGCTTTACCAGATGAAGCCTTTGTGGTTTGCATACTTGAGGTACCAATCATGCTATCGCCGGCATGAGAGTCCCTGCTCGATTTAGGAGGGGGAGAAATGGAAAATTCTAGTCTAGGAGCATTAGGAATTTTGTCATAGAGCATGTTAGACTGAGTATAGATCAGGTCCAAATATTGTGCACGAGCAATAAATTTATCTTCAGTGACAACTCCTCCTTTCGCCACATCGTCTATAATAGAAGGTAATAATGACTTAATAAGCCACTCAGCTAGAAGCTGATGAGGAACATAGGTCTTCACCATCTGAGAACGATGTCGGTACTCATGAATATGATCAGATATGTGAGTGGTTCTCATCTGCTTAAAGTTGGTAAGGAGTTTTGTTCCCATTTCATACCTTATGGGTAACTGAAAGTGGGTTAAAAGGGTAGTGGCAAGGGTGCTGAAGTTATCAAATGATGCTCTAGGAAATCTGATGTTCCATTTCACTACTAGACCAGTTAGTGTTCATTGAAAAAGGTGAATCCTAATCGAATAATCATTGAGGGTGTTGGATGAACACCAAAAATGAAAGGTCATTATGTGATTCGATGGATCTTCACCCAGATTTCCATTAAATTTAGGAATATCTGATGGAAGTTTATCAGGATCACCAGCCACCAAGGTGCATAGGTAATTGGAACATTAGTTAACCAATTCAAATTTGGTAATTCCGGCATTGCTACGAAGGGCAACTGTTCATTTAGGTTTAGCGAAGCGTACCTAGGATAAGATGGGATTGCCTGAGTAGTGGGTCTTTGCATACCAGCATAATGTATCTGATGCTGGTAAATTTGATAAGGTTGATGGGCATAACCATTTTTGTATGGTTGTTGATAACCGCTTTGAAAATGCAGTTGTCGATTACCTAAAGCACCTTGTTACTCAGGTCCTTGGTAAACTTGCTAGAATTGGGGTTGTTGATATTATACCAGCCATGGTTGTTGAACCATTTGTTATTGTCCAATATTGGATGATTGACCAAGATGCGTGGTCATAACGCCCGTTTGAGCCTGAGTTGTTCCAGTTAAGGAAGCACTAACCTGAGATTGTGATGGTGCCGTAGAGACAAGAGGTTATTGTACTGCAACCTGAGTAATTTGAGGTTGACATACAACAGGTTGTGCTTGTACTTACGACACAGTCACAATACCAGGTGTAGTGGTAATATTCGACACAGGTAGGGTTGGTTGCATTGAATATACAACGCTTGGTTTTTGAGGAAATACTCGTTTCTAACCACCGGATGTAATTCCAGTTTGACCCAAATTTTGTTGTGAGCTCTCATATGTTTGTTCTCTAGGAGGGAAAAATGAAAAAGCATACTTCACCCGTTATGGCTGCAATCCAGTGGTCAAAGGATAGATGGGTCTTTGAAGACTGGATTGCCTAAATTGAAACTGTTATGCAGGATCAATTTGCTGAGCTTCAACATAAGAAATGCCAGATAGGGTCCCAGAAGAACTAATGGGAATAGACAATGTGATCGCAATAATCCCTGGGTGGACTCCATCTAGTGATTGATAACTAATTGGGATGGATGGTATACTGACAAATATCGTAGGAGTCGTAGCAGGAGGTTTTGCTACAGCTGTATCGGATGACACAGTCCTAGATGTTGATAGTTGTTTAGACATATTCAATCTATCCAAAATATCTCCTAACGGTTCGATCGGAACTTGCGTTGAAGAATGATTGAAAGAACTAACTTGAGGAATAGAAGGGTATAAGTGGATCCCAGCTCCAAAATGCAATGGAGTACTAGATAGAAGACCTTGTAAACCTTCTTTTATAGCAATCAATCTAGGTGGAAGAGGCAGATCGTCAGGTCTGTAAAATAGTTATGGGGCCGAAGAATGTATAGTTTCTACAGGCGACAAATACTGGAGGGGTGACACCTTTTGAATTCTAGAACTCAACTCCCAGATGTTTAGGTGAGTGAACTTTAGTTTCTGGATCAGCTCTAGATGGAGTTGTTTTAGGTATTGAGTTGTTTACTATTACACTAGGATCAGTTCTAATGTCCTCTTGTAACTGCAAACTTCTTCTGTAAAGGCAGATGTACCGGAAATAATTGGAGTAACTAGAGTCTCTGATGATGTTGAAACACAAGTTTCAAATAAAATAGGAGATCTTGACCTAGTTAAACGAGACCATTTCACCTAAAATGGTTTCATTTATTGAGTCAAAGATGGTTGACTCGTTATTCTCTGTGAATGATGGGGTTTTGATTGACTTTCTTCCATGATTGTGGATTACTTGATCAACCCAAAATTAAAATGGGAAAATGTTTTTCCGAATTAAATGAGTCTTATGATGCTTTGACACAACTTGCTTTTTCAATTTTTAAGAGTTTAGAAAAAGCTAAAGGTGACTCTAGTTGCCTTCAATTTTTAATGAGCCTAAAGTGAAAAGTGCTCAGATGGACCTTTTCTTTTAAGGATTCGAAAAGGAACGAAGGTGACTTCTCTGGAAACCTAGACAGATGGATTACCAAACCAATCGCAAAACTGCAATATACACCTCGATGGTAAATTAAAGAGAAATTATTGAGGATTTTACATACGGCGGTCAATCTTCCTGAATGTTGTGTTTAGTGCATTGCATTCGATAGGGCGGCAGACATGACTTCCTAAGGATAAAGGATATCAGTCTATTGTGGTCTCCCAATATATACTCGATGCTACATGGGAGCACAAGTCCGTACTGGCACTTGTCATATCAAAGAGAAGGAATCACACAACCTATGATCAAAATAGTTACTAGGCTTTACGACACTGGAATATATCTTTAGCCTAGACTTCCAGATGTTGTGCATTAGGTTCCAAAGTGTTTTTATGTTCATTGAGGTTTATTTTATAGTTGATCTTTCTTAAGAAATTTTCCTTTCAAGGTTCACTATGTGATGTAGTTGTATAATTCCTAAATATGCAATCTAAAATGAGAAACAATCATTTGTTTTCTTTTTGCAATGAAAATCCTAGCTACTAAGGAAATAAGAGTACGATTCTTTCAATAGAGAGCAGAGAGCACACGCTAAATGCATTTTTCCTAAATCAATTTTCGCATGCAGTCTAAATGCAAATGCACATGCATGTATTTGTTTTTCCATTTTCTTAATGTTAGAATGCCAAAAATAAAACCAGGTATAGATTTAAACTACTTTTCTTCAAAGCAACACTTCAGCAATTTCTTTTCAAAAGACGAAAGGAACCCTGAGACAACACTTTCAATTTCGAATGGGACACTACTTTTGACACTGCAAATACTAACAATTCAAATCAAATACAATGGAAAAAGTACAATCGACTATCTAGAAGAGGAAGACTTTATGACACTCTTCTTTTCAACTCATAATGACTATTGCGACACTTTTGAATCAAAAGATGACAGTTTGATTAAGCGACTATTTGCATAGGACGACTATAAATGATGAAAAATACATAAAAAACATTCACTATTCCTTATCAATGGAGGCTAAATAATGTAAAGGAAGAAGGCTTCAACAATGATATACTGATCATAGGCTACAAAACTACTGAATAGAGCTGAAAACAATGAAGAAAAAACCAAAATCCAGAGAGAGAAACAGTCTCATTCAATCATCGCACCTTTCCTTAAGGGAAATAGGGATGCTTCTCACCTATAGCACACGGGAGGTGTGATGCATCTAGACTGCCAATGAGAGATAGTGCGATGGTCCAAAGCATGAAACTGAGCTTGGTTTTTGCTCAAAATTTGCAGCTAAGTTCAGTTATTTCAGCTAAGCTATGATAGCCAGTAAACACAAAGTATAGGGGTATGATCTTATGAGGTTATTGAGCTACCACTAGGGCACTTAGGATGTTTGCAAGTTAGATGTTCAATTCATAAACAAACCCCAAGATTGACTGAAGCAGCGTTGATATACTTTTCACTTGCATAGTAAATGCAGTTCGAAGGCTAGTTGGCTTAACTTCTAGCTCCGTCTGTAGTTTATAAAGCAAACAAATAGAAATAAACAAACAAACTATTTGCTCCCCAGTGGAGTCGCCATTTTGTTTCTAGGAAAACTAGCGTCGCTATTTGATCTACTAGCCCCACTAAGATGGGTAGATATACTAGAAACAAACAATTCAAAGCAGCTTGTGTTTTCCTTTATGGATGATAGATAAGAGGGAAGCATAGAGCCGCAACCTCAGTCTTTCACTTGGATCCTTGATTGTTTCCTCTCTCCTTTGATAGAGCTTAACCACTCCTTTCTCACTTGTCCTGCTTCAAAGAACACCTGTAGAGGAAAAAAAACAAAATACTATTAAAGCACAAAGATCTATAATGCCATAAACAATGTAGAATCAGGTCTACATTAACCATACAATTGCATTCCCAAATACAAGATTCACAAGTACACAAGTTTATGGAGGAAAACTCAAATAGCTTTATTGATAATAGAAGTAGAAGAGAGGATTACAACCCAGTTGGCTGATCCAGCATCATCCTCCCAACATGAAAGCCCTCTTCACCTCATGAAAAGCGAGATCACCCAACAATACAATGCCTCAAAGAGAAACCAACAACACATCCTTACAAATTACAAAATTCCAGCCTCTAGATACCTCAGCTGAGGGATCTATATATAGATGTTTGTAGATGGGTGAGTCACCTTCTAGGTTTTTTATTAGTGTCATTTCACTGATAGTTCTTGGTTCCACCTGGAGATTTCATGATATTTTACTCATCCTTGGGCAAATTCAGAGAGGCAAGTGTCATAGGAGAAGTTTCTAGAAGATTCCCTAGGAATCCACTTAGCAAATTGTCTCTGCCATTTGTCCATTCTCACTCATCGCACCCTATAGAAGGCCTTTTCATTATGCATCGCACCTCTCGTGTGTAGTAGGTGAGATGCATTGCACCCTGAACATTGAGCAGGTGAGATGGTCCAGTTTTGGCCAGTTCTCAGTGGTTTTTCAGGTGGAACTTCTGGGAAATGATGTAATCAATTGACCATGATCCTTTAGGGTGTGAAATAACACTTTTATGGGTTTAAGAGCCCTTGGTTTATCAACATATGTGATTGGGGTTGCAGTGCCCAAATATGTCTATAACAGTCACTTTCACCATGGAGCTTTGAACATCATGAAGTAAATTTCTATAGGACTTTCCAAGGTTACACTAGAGCAGAGAGACACATGAAAAGGATGTACATTGGGGAAGTACACCAAATATTCCTCTCATGATAAAGATAGTCGACCATAAGCAATGCTTGATAGATTTCACCCATATGTGTGTGGATCATTCTCGACAACATCCACGACCAAGCACATGTATTGTGTAATATGTGTTGATTATTTTTCTTGTAAGTGCTAGATTTTATTCAAGTAGAAGAAAGATCGAACGTTCGCTAAATTTTGTGAATTTAATGCACTTGTCGAGAAAGATATTGGTAGGAAAGCTAAATCTATTAGAAGCAATAAAATTGTATAATATGTGTCAAATGAATTCAAGAACTTATGTGCATTAGAAGGAATTCGATGAGATTTAATAGCACCTCATAACCCACAACAACATGGGGTGGACGAAAGGAATAAAAAGAGTATTTCTGGAGTGGCTCGTATGATGTTACATGATCAGGGCCTATCATTGTACTTGTGGGATAAAGCATGCAGCATAACTATTTATTTTCTGGACAGAAGTGCTAATCAAATTACTGGGATGAGTATACGAGAAGAAGTATTTTCAGGTAAGAAGCCATATGTGGCACACATCAAGATATTTGGTTCATCAATCTATTGTCATGTTACTATGGATGCATAGAAAAAACTACAACCAACAACTAAGTTAGGCATATTTATTGGCTACACTGATACACCTCACAAATATCAGGTGTACCTGCCATCTAGTAAGATGAAAGTGGTTCATAGATATGTGAAGGTCAATGAAGAAAAGGCCATGAGATGTTTCCCTTGAGAGGGAAGTTTAATTACATGTAGATGAGGATATTTTATCTCGAAAGAAGGAACCTCAAGATGATGTGGAGCATCCACACAGAGAGGAGAAGAGAGTGGAAACACCAACTCATGCAGAGACTTCCAGAGATGGAAGGAATCACACTAGAGAGGCTAGCATATTGATGAATGATGTTAGAGAAAATGTGGGATCACCCACATCACAATGCAGGAAAAAGTGGTCACCTAATCAGTACATTGGCTACATAGATTTGATGAGCAGGAGTGTAAAGATTGAGGCATACTCATTCGAGGAAGCAGTGCAACAAACAATATGGGTTGATACCATGGTTGATGACTATGACTCCTTTATCAAAAACAATGTTTGGGATGTGGTCCCAAGACCAGTATATAAGTCAGTGGTGACTTCTAAATGGATTTACAAGGTAAAGAAAACAAGATATGGGAGTGTGGAGAAAACACAAGGAAAAAAATTGTGTCCATAGGGTTCTGTTAGGTGGAGGGAATTGATTATGATGAGACTTTTTCTCTAGTAGAAAGGTACTTATCAATCAGATCTATTCTATCACTACCAGCGCAGATGGGATGGAAGATACACTAGATGTATGTGAAAACAAAATTCCTCAATGACATGATTGAGTAAAAGGTGTATATTGAGTAGCTGAGAGGATTTTATACCTTCAAGAGAGAGTCTCATGTATGGATACCTAGGTGAGCATTGTATGGATTGAAACAAGAACCCTTTGCTTGGTACACCAGCATTCATAGCTAGTTCATCGGGTTAGGCTTCACCAAAATTGAAGTAGATGTGAATATTTACCATATTATGGTTGAAGGTAAATTGTTGATTATAGTATTACATGTCGATGATTTCATTATGACAAGTAATGAGAAGATGATAAAAACTTGCAAGAGAATTTGAGATGATGTACTTAAGGCTTAGGCATTACTTTCTTGGTATGGAAGTATGAAAAGGAGATGAGGCACTCTTTATCTCTTAGGAAAAGCATGCCAATGAGATACTGAAGAAGTTCAACATGAAGAGTAGAAAACCCATGGAGACTCCTTTAGCAGGTAACTATAAGAAGGAGAATACTACTTCAAGTGAAGTAGTGGAGGCTACTATTTATAGAAAACTTGTGCGTTCACTTATTTGTTTGGTGAACACATGACTGGACTTGTGTTTTCAGTTAACTAGCTTAGTTAAGACAATCAAAATTTATTGGAAGGAAGCTAAACATGTGTTGAGATACCTCAGAGGCACCACTCAATTTGGTCTTTTATATAGACGGATAGAGGGAGTGAAGCTTCAAGGCTTCACAAATGCAGATTGGGCAAGGATTCCATCTGACAAAGAGAGCACATCAGGGAGAATCTTCAGTATTAGGTTAGCAATAGTTTATTGGTACAACAGGAATCATAGATCACTTCTACTTAGCGTAGAAGAAGTAGAGTACATGGTTTCTAGTTAATCAGCTTTTCAGGCTATCTTGGTGAGCAAGATAATTTTTGGATTATTTGGTCAGAAGATAAGTCCTACAGTTATTACTATGACAATGAAAGTTGTATCAAACTCTCTCAAAATCCAGTTTTTCATGATCGGTCCTATCATATCGACATCCTGTATCACCATTTACGAGATTGTGTGCAGAGGAGAATCATGTTGCTGGAGTACATTCCTATAGAGGAGCAGCATGCATATATTTTGGAAAATGCATTTTCAAGATGCAAATTTGAGTTTCACATAGGTAGGATTAGAGTAGAACATAATCTATTTCTTTTTTAGACAGAGTGTTGGAAAAATGCAATAAGAAAAATCATAATATAATTTGTCCTTGAATTAAATTGTAATTGTAATTCTCATAGAAATTGGTAGTAGTTAACTAAGTCAATTTGACTTAGTTGGCCCAGTTAATTCAAGTTAGGAGCTATCTAGAGTCATGTAGAGTGGATCCTAAATTTTAGGGTCCTAGGTTGAATTATTTTGATTTGTAGGTATTTAATTTAATTTAATTGAGTTAAATTCAGTTAAACAAGTTCCAACTTATGGAGGAATTAGTGGGAGATCTAGTAGTGGTGTGTAACCTATAGTAGTGGGGTGTAACTAGCATTGCTCAACCAGTAAGCTAAAGATTCACTCATAATTAACTCTTGCATGTTAGATCAGAGAAGGACCCAGTTGATATTGGAGTTCAGGAATAATGTACTATCAATTTTAAAATCATTCAAATTAAACTGATTGTGCATGCAATCATAGGAAGGCCTATTGATGGATTGCACAATTATGGATGAGGAATTTCCAAATGAAATACTAGCTAATTCCCTAAGAAACTATGCAAATAAATAGGATCTTGGAAGGTAGAAGATTTGGTTAAATATTGGTTGGAGGTTGCTTGTGAAGCAGTGAGATAGATTGTGCTAGTGCAAAGTTTTCTCGATCTTGTGGGGATATGGTCCTTGGGGTAAATATTGTAAGTTCTTTCTATAAAGATGTAAAATCTCTGCAATTTGTGGAAGTGCTGTGTGAATATAGTAAAATTCAAAGGGAATTTGTTCCCTTAGGTGGGTAGGTGATACGAAGGTTTTGTAACCATTCCATGGTCTGTGGACCATCGTATTGTAAGCAAAAAGGCTATAAATAGAATATTCACAGCGAGTCTATAATAAAAAACATATATAGAAATTTTTGTAATGGAAAGTAAGCCAAGGCATGTAAGGTATGTTTCCTATACTTAGGTGAAGGGGAAGGCTCCTACCACTGAGTGCGTGGAGGCCTTGGTAAGTCCGTAGGCTAAGTGTGCAGGCCCCTGTAGCTGAGTGCAAAGGAAAAGGAGTTTGTATTTGAATGATCACATCTAGTAAATATTGTTTTGATCCAATACATGTGCATCTGTGTATTATTTCTTACCCCTGCAGGCTTTGGTATTTTCGCTCTGTATCACATTTTATATGAATAAATGCTTATCGTGTGCATGAAAGTGGTAGATCAATATTATTTATGCATGTTATAAATAATTAAAAGCTTTCGTGAAGTTATAGATAATGTTAAAGCGATTTATTGAATCTATTTGAGTCAAAAAGGTTACGGTTCATGAAGATAGAAATAAGTCATATGAACCACAAGAACCTATCACACAGGTCGTTGGATGTAAAAACCTGGTTCTGTCATCCCTCGATACTGCTTCGGGTGAGACTGCAACCTGCGCTACGCGGGTTGTTGCCGAACGGGCCAACAATTTAGGGTTTTGTTGGTTGGTATAGATAACGTTGAACTTGGGTCAAGCCCCATCAAGCCAAATCCGAGACCAAGATCTTGCTAAAGGGATATGTGATAAGTGGTTCCCCACTAAGAAAGAAACTGAAAAGTGGATCGATTAGAAGTTGTACGCATTTTCAGCTCAGGAGAATATAAATCATGCGTATCAAATGAAGAGTGGCTGAATAAATACCTATATACAAATGAACAGGAAATATTATTCTGCTCTTTCTCCTATGAATTGCATGATTGGTTGTCCAAATTAGTGGATAGTCAAGGTAGGTGGAAGATTGAAAGCCCTATTGTATGGACCCCAGAACTGGCAAAGCGGTTGGAGGTTTTAGAAAATAAAATTTCATGGGCCATCGACCATTCGATTGATCATATTTTGGGAGGATTCATCACTGAGTTCACAATCAATATGTCCACCAGCTACAATGAAGAAGAGCACAGGTTCTTTAGAGGATCAAGTGGTAAGTATCTAAAATCTCTAAAGACTTAGATTGAGATGCTATTTTGAAAAAAGTGGGTTATGCCTTTAAATTGATGTCTGGGACTACACAAAGTGGGATAGCATTTAGAAGAAATGGAGAATCACGCTCTAACTATAGTCCATTGTTAGGATCTTATAATAGTGACGAAGAGTGTAATATTTTGAGAACATTGTGAAGCGTGCTACATGTTGTATGTCAGGGTATTGTGGGGATACCTCATTCATCCACTCCAGTTCTACCTCCACCTCCGGCTCACACACCTACACCTATGCCTCCACCTGCACCTTCAACTCCACCTCTATAGTTTAATGTTCTAAATACAATGAAGATACTTGTGTTTAAGGGTGTGGGGAATGAAGACACTGTACAATTTTGTTTTATCGTAGATGTTGTATGGACAACACAAAAAATAACTTATCACAACATGAACAAAGCATAGCTAGCAACAATGCTTCAGGATAGAGCGTTGGGTTGGTGCATCCATTTATGCATAGATAGACCCGATATAACTATGCTAGACACCCAACAAGCACTGAATAGTGAATTCAAGAGGCCTAAATCTTAGGCTCAGTCTGTAACAAAGCTCAATAGAGGCTAAATGAGTCCTCATGGGACTTTGATAAAATATTAGAATCTTTGATTTAGTAGGCTAATATGACCATTATAGATACTTAACATAGAGATGAGTACATTACTTCATTGTTACCATATCTGAGATTACCATTGTCGCAACAAAAAATAGGAACACAAGAAGAAGAAGTGGAGATCACCATGAGATTAGAAGCTTCACTAGTGCAAGATACAAATATAGGGGTATAACAGATTCAATCATTGTTACCTAGCATGCACATGGAATTGCAGAGCCTAAAGAACGGAAAGGAAGCACAGCGTGAGGTGCACATAGAAGCTTGGTGCCCAAAGTGTAAAGGTGAGGGTAATGACAAGAAACACTCTCATGTTTAACATAACTAACTCATTGGGGGAGGTGTTGTTCCGTAAAACCAGAAAACATTGTTGGACCGAGCATGGAGTACCCTTATGGTGTCCTATCTGTCACATAGAGGGGAAGCACAAGACTGACAATTGTCATCTCCTACAAAAGTTTGTATAGACACCACAACAATTATTTTGTACTTTCTGTAAATTACCTAGGCATGACGAGTGAAATTATCGTAGCTATGAAACAATGATGGAGCATACCCCTACATATAGAACGCAGGTGAAAAATTGGCCTCAAGATAATTGGGTGGTTGCAATGTGTTGAGGATTCTAGGGCTATGGAAGAGGATGAAGAGGAGGGGCTGGAAGGGGTCGGGAATAAATTATATGTTATAATTGTGGTGTAGTAGGTCATTTTGCGTGTGA
This sequence comes from Pinus taeda, assembly GCA_000404065.3. NCBI lineage: Eukaryota > Viridiplantae > Streptophyta > Pinopsida > Pinales > Pinaceae > Pinus > Pinus taeda. The sequence goes on from APFE031116704.1 coordinate 49,563, forward strand.
CTGTCAAAACGAAACACATCAATATCGCTAGCATTGCTGACAGTTTGATCATGTTATAAACGATTTCTCGGTACTAGTAGCCAAGATGCAGGAGAAGAATATGCAAACACCTACGGAGAATGTTTAGAAGACGAGGGCAGAGCCTCGTGAAGAGGAACCTAACATTAATATAGTAATGAGAAGTGGCATTGCCATTAGAGAAGATAAGGGAAAGGGGTCAGAAACTGAAGGATGGTTATGCAAAGCTGCAGAGAATAAATTTGTATTCGATATAAACCGGGATAAATAAACCTTTATAGAAACCAAAAAGAGTTTCGTTGAGGCCTCTACCTCAAGAAGTTAGGATAATTCTAGCATAACCAATGAAGCACATGACGTAGATCCTTAACTATTAGCTACTTTTTTGAGGGCTTGTATGAAGTTGTTACGGGATAGAAAGGTGGTAGAAGGGCTCCACGAATTAATTGATAATTGTACAACTAAATTCAAGCTTCCTCCAGAAAAGTGTGTTGTACGTAAAGTGGGAAAAAGTAAGAAATCAATAGGTCGTTAAATGAGACTAGCAACGCAGATCGAAGAATACGAGATGGAGCAAGTAATTCTCGATCTAGGATCTGATTGGAACATGCTACCAAAAAAAACTTGGGAAAAAATGGGGAGACCTACACTGTAGTGGTCTCCTATCTAGCTTCACATGGCCAAACAGTAGAAAATAATTCCTATGGGGCACCTATAAGGTGCATACGATGCATATTGAAGGAGCAAGCACTTTAGCTGATTTTGAAGTGATCGAGATAGTGGACAATAGTGATACTTACCCTGTGCCATTGGGGATTAATTGGTCCTTTGACATGGATGCGATCATTAACATTAAGGAAGGAAAAATGACATTTGAGAGGAAGGAGCTCCGAGTAATTGTTTCCTTGGATCCAATTTAAGGTGCACGATACATGGAACCAGCCTGCAATCATGAATAAGAGGATGATCCAGATAAAATATATAATATCACTGTGTGCTATGAAGACTAGACCAATCCTACAACAGATGGATGAATTGCATGGGATAGAGATAGCTCTTTCACCTCAGATTCCGACGAAGAGGTTGAGAATTGGTAGAACAAATTACATGAAGTCTCTGATGATGATACTGGACCTATCAACATTTAATGGGATCTCACAATTAGACCTCAGACCATTTGGTGTAGGAGTCCTAGTAGTGGGTTGTACGATAATGCCTTGACCATGATTTCACGGAGAGGAAAGTAAGACGTCTCTGTTGGTAGCAAGGGTTTGATAGCTACAGCAAGACAAGAAAGGTGCATGAGAGGTTCTAACACACTGAGGGTGAGGTGAGTGCACCCATTGGAAACCTGTAACAGTATGTGGATTGGAAGGGAACACACGAGCAAAGATGCATCACATGTTAGAAAGAAAGTTAGCGAGTAATCCAAAGTGATGGTTAAACCAGCAACACATTTCAGAAAGATTCATACATAATTATATACAATATTCCATACATGCATGCATAAGAAAAAAAATACATGTATCATTTAAGGTAAACCAAATAGCATATAATACAATACAACATATGCATGAAACGTGTTGGATTTGCTATATTAAGTGTAAGTTCTAGTCATACAATACATCCATTTCCAACAACTAGTTCCAATAGTGGAACGTTATAGCCACAACCACCTGCTCCTTCAAAGAGATGTATTAGCTCTACGTAGTGGAGAACCCAAGGCACGTTACAATATTGTCAAAGCTTTCTCTAAGATACTCCTATCGAAGCATGGCTAACCAAAAGCCTTTACAATGAGTTATGAGGTTCTATTTATAGCAAAGGGTAGGGAGACCCTTTACATTCCCCTTTGTGACAGTTCATCTACCCTCATGATTCTTCATCTACTCTATGACTGCTACATCCAACTATAGACACTTGAACTTCCACTTGACAATACGTTACGTTACAACGCCCATGTGCTCATGAGATACAAAATGGCTTGAGAAAGCGATGCAAGACATCATTGTAACTTGGCCCATTATGGTGAGAGAAACTATTTGACATGCTTGTGATAGTGAAGTTGGTGAGTTGATGCCAAGATTGGTCATCCGTGATGGTGTGCATGCACCCCATGGTGACATCTTGTTGAAGTGAACTCTTGCCTCCGTTCCATCTGAGTGAATTGGTGTGGCTCCTTCGTCCAACTCATCTACTAGTATGTGCATGGTCTTCTTGGTGCAACTAAACTAGCAACACACTGATGCATAGTGTCTGTGCTGATCTTTGAGTGTGTGTTGGTGGTCATGCGCATCAACTTCCAACTACATGATTAGCTCTAGCCAGACTTTCTTCTTGTCTTCACCTTAGTAAGCATGCATAATTGGTTGGATCACATGCGTGCGCACAATGACATGCATTTTGTTGAATCCCTTACATGTGATCAACAACACTAGTCACCATGTATACTCTATGCCAGCGGCTCAGATAGATCTACAAATTATACAGGTGCAGCTTCATCCGTTAGTGCATGATGCACCCCCTATTGTTCCTATTCCTACTGCAGCTCATTCACTTTTCTATGTAGCTCATGTTCTTCCTTGAGTTGTTGTTTCAACACATGCAACTTCCTCTTTGTTCCATTTTCTGTCTTCACTTGATCGCGTCGTCACCTCATAGCTTGAGTCTCCAAAATTGTTTTCATCATCAATGGATCTACTTGACCTTGCAACTTTGTTCCACCTCCATGTTGTCAACAAGCTTCGTCTTGCATTTGTTGCATCCGGTATGCTGCCTTTAGCTGTTGTTCATGATGTTGCTTGTTGTGTTGTTTATCCCATCATATATTGATGTCCTTGTCTACAAACAACTTGATGTCCTTCTCAGTAGGCAAGCTCAAAGACACTTGATCGACTACATCCCTTGAGTGTGGTTTGAATGGTTTCTTCGACTCTACTCTCCTTGAAACCATTGTACCTATGTTCTTGAGAAGCAGATCAACACTTTTGATACCTGGAGACATGGAAACAGTCATGGAAAACAATTTGTCAGTCGAAAACCAAAATGAACTTGAGAACTGACTTGCAACATACCTATGTGACTCATCACGAAGGTCACTCAATTTCCGCTGGTAGGTCAAGAGACTAACTGCCAAGGTTGCACAAGGGACAGTTTTGGCTACTAGGAGGCTAACTGATTGCTGGAACTATGCAATGCACAATCCAGTCTGGTTGCTGACTACTGGAATTGCACAATGCGCAATCTCAGCTGGCAATGTTTGTAGGCTTAGTGACTACATTGCAAAATTATCTGGGCCATCATTCACTGTCCCTTAAAATTTCTTAACGCAAGGCTAGAGGATAGTCACTAGGTAGAAATGTGCATTTCCTTAGAGGAAGACAAAGCCTTCCCTCTTAGGATTTCACAATGTTGTCTTCGTGAGGTGATGTCTGGGCCAAGGCTGCCTAGACTCACCGATGGGAAACTAAAAGTGAAAGTGAATGTGGATGCATGGCGATGTTGAGTGTAAGCATAAGTGAATGAACGTGCATGCAAGGAGTGAATGATATATTCAGAAAATGCAACAACATGCATGTGAGTCAAGTGAGTTGCTGAATTGATGATTATTCATGAAAAATAGTTTCATGCCTGCGACAATAGTGAGATGTTAATGAAAACTAAAATAGTGCTTGTACAAGCTATTATGTATCGAAACGACAGCAATCACTCACTAAAATCAAGAAGATGATGTTCATATGAAGCGAAACATAAAAAGTATCATAAATGCAACACAAGACATGGAAAGTGAGCTTACCCCAAAAGAGTTGAGTTGAATGTGCCGGTAGCTCTTAGATGCGATGTGGGATGTCATAGCTACAAGGTTTATGTGAGGAATGAGCTTTGTAGCATTTGGTTCATGATTTTTGATAAAATTGAGGTTGTGATGCGCATGCCACAAATCTAGGGTAAGCAACACTTGGTGGGATGTTTATGAAATGATCCTTGAATCTAACCTCCAATTGCCAAAAATAGGTCCCTAAAATGAGGGATACATTTGCATGTTGTCTCGGGAGAAATAGCCTATGCATCCAAGTTTGTTTTGTTTGGTCCGAGAGGGAAACGGTCAACTCAGTTGCACATGCAAGAGGCCGCTCAACTGCTGGGAGAAAATGAGCATTTTTACTTGCATGCTGGGCTGGATCCTCTGAATATTTGTGTAATTTATGGGGAGGGAAACTGAATGTTGCCCAAATTTGCAAATTCTTGGCTAAGAAACCCAGTTGGGAAGGATTGCACAATTTTCTGGATGAAGCTTGCTCAAAAGAATTGCTAATTCTGGGGCCCAGCAAGCTACCAGTAAAGATTGCACAATTCCGAGGGAAGGTTGGTTTCCCTCCAGATTTGTGAAAATTCTTGAAGGGGCTTCTCATATTACTACTGGAGCAAGTCGAGATGCATAGCCTATGAAGGGAGTGCATCACGGTTTGATTGGCAGGCTGTCTTTCTTCAAGAATATCACTAGAGCTTATGTATTTGACGAAGAAAGACATGTTGTTGTCAAGGCTGGTAGGCAAGCTCCAAAATGAAGCTAAGGCAAAATTTTGGAGGGTGCTTATAGCGTCTACAACATTTGGTGACACATTGGTATAACTCCAGCTCTCTGAATGGACCGTGTTGGTGAAAATCAAGTCTAACACCTCCAGAGGTATTGTTTAGTTCTCAGCTTCTCTTAGTTTTCACACTATCTTGATTGTAAGATGTAGAATTTTCCAAGCTCTTCGTAAATTGGCACACATTCCAATCCAAGTCAACGTAGTTGTTTCGATTGGGTTTGAGCAGTATATTGGTGCACAAGTAGTATAGTCATAAGAGTCTTAGTTTCATCTCTCATGTTGCTTCGGTGCGAGCAGGTCTGACTAGTACCCCAGAAGAGTCAAATAGGAACACAAGCATGGCTCCACTACCAGCGAGCCTCGTCAATACCCCGATAGAGTTACTTTCATCACTTATCTGCACAAGAAGGCATTCTCTTCTTTCACCTTATTCATTTTTCATTTTTTCTAACTTTTTTCATTTTTTCAATTTTTTTCATTTTTCATCTTCATAATTGTGCATAACACTTATTCATTTCAGAGTCAGAAGAGAGATCTTGAAATATTGACAGAAGAAGATGTTGTTCCTATAGATAAGTAGTTTATTATACGTCTAACATGACTATTAAGGCTTTCCCCCTCACCTTACTCTACTTGTTTGAGCTGACAAGGATTAACCCAAAAACAACCGACTAGAGTAGGTGATACTAGTGAGCGCGCAAGCATTGTGTTTTCACCAAGGTTCACTTTGAATAGTATGTATTTTCCAATGATGTATCATGGACTGAAGATAACATGTTATTACATAAGGGAGTGGACAACATATATCCAAATGTTGATAGCTGTGCAAGTCCTCTCGTACTTTACCTAGCTTGCTTCAAGAGTCATACATGGTTTCATGTGAAACTAACCTACAAACAAAAAGTAAACAAAAAACAAAGCAAAGCAGAAGAATAAGAAAAATCGGTAGGAAAGTGAGTAAGAAAACAAGAAAGAAGGAAAACAAACCAAGAAAGCAAGTAAGAGAATAAGCATGCAAGAAAAAGGACCAAAAGCAAACACTACTCCTACTCCCAAGCTAATTGTGCGTGGGCCATTTCACGTGAAGTGATAATTCCAATGCAACCACTAGTCCATTGGTTAATTGATGTTGGTGAAGGCATCGTTCGTGAACAAGATAGCTATGTGAACCAACAATCAAGAAAGATATAAAAAATAAGACAAACACACTCCAACTTTACAAGCCACCATAGAACAGAGATGAATGAGAGTGCATGGCATGAACTCTATGGAGTTTCCATTGTGTTGTGCGACACTACATGTAGATGTTGAGTGTGGGAATTCTCTTGACTATGACATGCAAGAAAACGTGAGAAAGATAGACAAATTTTATTATGCGTTTGTACTTGTTGTGATCGTGATCGTGCAGTTTGAGTGGAGGAAGTGAAATCTGGGTGTTTTCTTGATCTTGAATGCAAAGCAGGGAATGATGAGGAGCTTTGAGTGTTGCAAAAATTTCCTGACTAGAAGTGAAACCAATCTCAAGATAGTGAGAGCCTGACATAACCATCAACTCGGGCTGAAGTACCTCGATAGTCTACAGGGTTTCGACTTCATTGATAGATAGATCATCGTATACCAATGCCTTGGACAGATTAACAATGATTGAATCAACATCGTGATGGGATGAGGGAGTGGATAGATCGTGCAACCAAGATCAGAAAATTCAGGATGTTTGTTTGCATCCTCATGATTTGTTGAATCATGCAAAGGGGTAGATGGGAAGCAAAGATGTTCACCCTCGATGTTTTCAGGAAGGATAGATGACAGATTGGATAGATTTTCTAAGGAAGATGTGTCCTCTCTATAGTGTAACGAAACATTCACATACGACCTTTCCTGTGAGTGATCAGAAGTAGAAACATCCAGAAATGATTTTTCACAGGGGAAATCAGTAGTGGCAGAATCACAAGGCATGTAAGGATAAACTAGATGAGGTGCGACTGGAAGGGAGTCATCCTTCACCGCAGGTTCTTCTTTAGATTCCCACAAACACTCATCGTGAATGATGGCAGAGGTTGGTTTCACAACACCAAATCCGTCTACAACTAGATCTGCATTCATAGTAGGTGAGGAGTCTAAAATGGAAGAGAACAAGACAGTAAAATCTGTAGGATCAACAAAATGCATGGACAGAGTTTGAAGGAATGAATCCACGTGACAACCAAAAAACTTGCAACATAAATCTGTGTAGATATCAATAGCAAGTTGGATGGGAGGATGTGCTACTTCAATAGATTTGTGTGAATGATCTCCCACACTACTCTGCGATGGTGGAGCTGTTTGATGAGGTGAAGGTCGACAATCACTTGTGACACCAACTATGCCTACTTGTGGTTGCGTAATTCCATCACTGGAGTATGAGCGAGAATCGAGTGATTTCAAGAATTGTGGATTTTCTGATATGTAAAGAAGATACTCAAAATCCCATCGAGAAATTCCCAATCAATATCATCTTTGTGGAATTAGTAGGCAACATTACAAAAGTGTGTGTGAAATTGTTCAACAGATTCATAAGGTTCTTTTCGTAATTTCAGAATTTCTTTGTTGAGTGCCTTATGGTCAAAGTGATTGAAATCATGGTCTATCTCTACAAGTAGATGAGCAAGAGAATGAATAGACTTTTTAGGCAGTGTGGCACACCAGTGCATTGGGTGCCCTCAAAGCATGTAGACAAACAACACACAACTCACGTGTTCTTCAAAGAATCCATGTCTTTCACGTGAGCCTACAACACTGACCACATACCTAACCAAGCCTACGTGGCCTCCACCATCATATGTTTGATGAGAAAAGCTATTTGAGAGATTTTCTGAGATAACGAAGTCATTTCCATAATACATGCACTTAGGAAGAGCAACTCAATAGTTAGTCATGATAGAAATATAGAGATTCAAAAAAGACGTGAGGACTCAACTTGTCATATGGCCCTCATTCTAGCACCAAAATGTTGATGGTGTTGGACCTGCCAACATGTAAGGGATCTCCCTGGTAAGAAGTCCCAATTAGACCTCAAACCATTTAGTGTAGGAGTCCCAACAGTGGGTTGAACGGTAATTCCTTGACCATGATTTCGTATAGATTCAAGTAAGATGTCTCTGTTGGTAGCAAGGGTGTGACAGCTACAACAAGCCAATGAAGGTGCATGAGACATTCTAAAACATTGAGGGTGAGGTGAGTGTACCCCTTGGAAACCGTTAATATTATGTGGATTGGAAGGGAACCCATGAGCGAAGATGGATCACAAGTTGGAAAACAAGTTAGCGAGTAATCAAAAGTGATGGTTAAAACAACAACACATTTCAGAAATATCCATACATACTTATACAGAATAGTCCATACTTGCATGTGTAAGAAAACAAATATATATATCGTTTAGAGTAAACTAGCTAGCATAGAATACAATACAACATATGCATGAAACGTGTTGGCTCTGTTATATTAAGTGTAAGTTTCGGTCACACAATACATCCATGTCCAACCACTAGTTGCAAGAGTGGAACATTACAACCACAACCATCTACTCCTGCAAAGAGATGTACTAGCTCTACACAGTGGAGTACCCATGGCTTGTCACAATATTGTCCAAGATTTCTCTAAGATACTCCTATCGAAGCTTGACTTACCAAAATCCCTTACAATGAGTTATGAGGTTCTATTTATAGAAAAGGGTGGGGTGACCCTTCACATTCCCCTTTGTGACAGTTCATCTATCATCATGACTCTTCATCTACTCTATGACTGTTACATCCAACTACTGACACTTGAACTTCCACTTGACAAGTCGTTACATTAAAATGCACATGTGCTCATGTGAGATGAAATGGCTTGAGCAAACCATGAAAGACATCACTAACACTCAGTCCATTGTGGTGAGAGAAACTCATTGACATGCTTGTGATGGTGAATTTGGTGAGTTGACATGAAGCTTGGTCGCCCAGAATAGTGTGCATGCACCTCATGGTGACAACTTGCTAAAGAAAAATCTTGCCTCCATTACATCCAGGTGCATTGGCATGGCTCCTTCATCTAAATCATCTACTAGCATGCTCATGGTCTTGTTGGTGAAATTGAACCGGCAGCACACTAATGAATAATGTTTGTGCTGATCTTCGAGTGTGTGATGGTGGTCATGCACATCAACTGCCAATTACATGCTTAGCTCCAATCGCACTTGCTTCTTATATTCGCCTTCGTAAGTATGATGAATTGGTTGGATCACATGCATGTGCACAATGACATGCATGTTGTTGAATCCCTTGCATGAGGTCAACAACACTACTCACCATGTCTGCTCTGTGCCAACTACTGGGATGGATCTATAACTTGTACGGGTGCAATTTCATCTATGAGTGCATGTTGTGCCGACTATTATCTGTGTTCCTATTGCAACTCATTCCCTTATCTCTGCATCTCATGTTCTTCCTTGATTTATTGCTTCAACACATGCAACTCCTTTTTTCCATTCTCCATCTTTGTGCGACTACATTGTCACCTCATAGCCTAAGTCTCCAAAGTTGCTTTCATCATCAGTGGGTCTGCTTGAGCTTGCAACTTTGTTCTGCTTCGGTGTTGTCAACAACCTTCCTCTTGCATTCGTTGCATCTGGTACGATGCCTTTAGCCACTATCCATGATGCTTCTCATTATGATGTTGCTGCCGTCATTTCTTGATGTCGTTGTCTATGAACAAATTTACGTCTTCGTGAGTAGGCAAGCTGATAGACACTTGATCAACTGCATTCCCAAAGGTTCTCTAAATGGTGTCTTCAACTCTGCTCTCCTAGAAACCATTGTACCTGTGCTACTGAGAGGTAGATGAACACCTATGAAACCTGGAGACATGGAAATAGTCATGGCAAACAATATGTCAGTCAAAAACCAAAATGAGCTTGAGGAATGACTTGCAACATACCTGTGTGACTCATCATGAAGGTCACGCAATTTCAGTTGGTAGGTTGGGAGACTAACTACCAAGACTGCACAATGCACAGTTTGGGCTATTAGGAGGCTGATTTATTGTTGGAACTACACAATTCACATTCCAATGTAGTTGTTGACTGTTGGAATTATGCAATGCACAATCTCAACTGGAAATGTTTGGAGGCTTAGTGAGTGCATTGCGCAATTTTTTGTGCCAACAGTCATTTTCCCTTAGAATTGCATAATGCAAGGATGGAAGATAGTTAGTGGGTAGAAATGCACATTTCCTGAGAGGCAGATAGATCCTTCCCTCTAAGGAATGCACAATGTTGTCTTGGTGGGGTGAATTCCAGGCCAAGGGTACCTAGAATCGTCGATGGGAAACTGAAAGAAAAAGTGAATGCGGATGCATGGCAATGCTGAGTGTAAGCATAAGTGAATGGTCATCTATGCAAATGGTGAATGATAGATTTAGAAAATGAAATAACATGAATGTAAGTTAGGCAAGTCATTGAATTGGAGACCACTCATGAAAAATAGTTTCATGCATCCGATAACAATGAGATGTTAATCAAAACTAAAATGGTTCTTCTACATGCTAATATGTAACAAAATGATAGCAAGCACTCCCTAAAATCAATCATACGACATTCATACGAAGCGAAACACAAAAAGTGCCAGAAATGCAACACAAGACATGGAAAGTGAGCTTACACCGAAACAACTGAGCTGAATGTCCCGACAAGTCCTATATGTGATGTGGGATGTTAAAGCTACAAGGATGATGTGAGGAATGACTTATGCAGCATTCAGTTGATGAGTTTTGATAAATTCGAGGTTGTGACATGCACGCCACAAATCTAGGTAAAGTGACACTTGCCGGGAGGTTTCTGAAGTGATCCTTGCATGTAACCTCCAACTGCCAAAAATAGGTCTTTTAAATGAGGGATACTTTTGAATGCTATCTAGGGGGAAGCAACCCATGCATGTAATTTTTTTTTGCTCAGGCCCGGAGGGAATCATTCAACTCAGCTGCACATGCAAGAGGTTTCTCGATTGCTAGGAGAAAATGCACATTTATGGCTGGGAGCTGGGCTAGCTACGCAGAAGATTTGCACAATTTCTAGGTAGAGAAGTTGTCTGCTACCTATATTTCTACAAATTCTGGGCTAAGAAGCCTATTTGGGAAGGACTGTGCAATTTTCTCGATGAATCTTGCTTAGCAGAATGGTGAAATTCTGTGGCCTAGAAGACTACCAGTCAGGATTGCACAATTTATGGAGGAAAGGTTGGTTTTGTTGGAAATAATACTGAGAGGGGGGGTGAATCAGTATTATCAAGTCAATTATTTTTCACTTCATACACAGATTTGTATACGCTACTTGAGTTAGTGAAAACAACATATATATGCAACTTCAGTTAATGAAACTAGTGTATAATTTGCGGACTTATAATTTAATTTATTCTTCAGATGTTGTTCATAAATCTGTGTGTCAGAACCATATAAACTGTAACCAGAAACAGAAAACAGAGTAGACACTCCCACACCAGAACACAAGATATAAGGTGGAAACCCAATGTGAGTGAAAACCACCTGCTGCAATTTGTCTCTATCTTCTTTCAATTTAGAAACTTCCTTTTACAATGTTTTTGTATTGGTGCAGTCTTATACCAGTATGCAGGCTACAACCTGCAGAAGGCTACAACCTTCTCGCATTCTCTAGATTTTCCTAGAAGGGAGCTACAACCCCCTTAGCTCTTGTACAAGCTGATTTACTAGTGCGTAGGTGCTAACCTATAGAAGGCTACAACCTTCTCTTTTCTTCCAGGGACCATGTTTCATAAATTTTCAGACTGGATCCATGAATATCAATCAAACATAAAGTATATCTGCATCAACCAATTTCCTCTATACAAGCCAATACTGAATCAACCAATAACTTCTTAGAATACTATAACCAGAAAATAGTACCAGCAACCAGACGCCAACTCAGAACCCAGAATACTGCAACAATAATCAAAAGCAGCTAAAACATATTTAATGAGAAGTACACTACTTCACAATGTAGAAACCTACGTACATACACAGCTGTATCAAGGCGAACCACCGTATACGTGTCTTCACTTGCCGAATCCGCGTGTATACGTGCTTCTGCTATGCTAAACCTGCGTAGAGATCTATAAAGGATAATTTACCCTTTCACTTAATCAGACATCAGTTATACACAGATTATCAGATTTATAGATCTAATCATGCACCAATTACAACAGATCAAAATCACACAATGATACTACTATTCAAGATTTCAACCCATCAATAGAACTTATCCATCTTGTAACACTCAGGTTCATCGTTTATTCAAATCCAACTATACACCACAAACCAATACCCAGTATTCCAGATCTTGCTCCACTTAAGATATTCAACACATGAGTCGATACCCTTGATCTCCTTCCCTTTTTATAGACTCAGGCCTTACTCAAACCATGGTCCAAAGCCATTGAGAACCAATACTAGGGACCCAATACCTGGGTTCAACTCTTTGGATGCAATACCAAGGACCAAGACCATAGGTTCAAATATGTCGGACTAAATACCATGGACCAAACATAAGTTTTCCCACATGTGCGTGCTTTTCTTTGCAAGAAAGTGCATGCATATGTATACATGCCTTTTGATTGGTAATCCCACGTGTATATGCAACTTTGTTATGAGGAACATGTGTATACCTTATTTTATTTCAGTCTGAGAGCCTAAACTATGATTTGTCATTTGAGTGAGTTGCCATCAAGGACAACACCTATGTCATAGAGTCAAACCTGTGTCATAATGCCAACAATCTCACCCTTTGGACTTGATGGCAACCTCAAGTCACTCAAAGTCATTCTCCCCCTTTGACATCAAGGGCAAAGGGTTATGCTTCCCCTGAGTACATAATGAATTCTCTGCTCTGCTGTGTTGTCCAAGCTCCCCCTGACTGTAGGCAAGGTCTGCAAGAATATGTTTTACAAGAAGATACATAACTTTATACATTGTAAGTGACTTTCCTACCACCAAAGACTTATACATACATCCATCTCCCAACCAAGTGGGGATTGACTCATCTACCCAACCAAGTGGGGAAACACCAAGAATTTATACTTGATAAAACAAGAACATTACTTCATCCATCCCAGGCATAGTGGAGAAACCAAGATAGGTCATTACATGACCTTGATAAGAAAAGAAATACATGACATAGAGACAAAATATCTACAACAATACTACAATAGTTATCAACAATTAACAACATCTATCAATTATTATTCAAACCAACAACCATGTTCTCCCTCTGCACCTATTCCAACTAAAACCAAAACAACTATGAAATTGACCCAAGATCTTCTAAGATAATGCCAACAATGCATTATTTGAGTATATGCTCCCCCTGAACTTGTGCCATATGGTCTTTTTCAGACCCATATCAAACTCTTTTCATCCAGAACCTTACCCATAGAATGTCTTCAAACCAACATATACGCGACTATATTTCCATGAACCGGTGTATGTACGTAGATCCTCCATATGAAACTCACATACAACCATTAATCTCTGAAACATACAAGATTCAACAGCAAGATGATGCATCAACTACCCCAAGCTTCTGTCTGAGGTATTCAAATGTCTCCTTGGGTAGTGGTTTGGTGAGTATATCAGCAACTTGTTCCTTACAGGGAACACACTCCAATTTGACCTTTTGTTCAAGCTTCTTCCCAGAGAAAATGATACTTGATAGGTATGTGCTTAGTCTTTGAATGCATGACAGGATTCTTTGAAATACTGATTGCACTTGTATTATCATAAAAGATGGAGATAGGTGGAGTACAAGTGATTTGAAAATCTTGCAAAGTTTGCATCCAAAGGAGTTGTGTGCAACAAGATGCAGCAACCACATATTTTGCTTCAGCTATAGATAAAGTTATTGAACTTTGTTTCTTGCTAAACCAAGATACTAATCTGGAACCCATAAAGAATGCACCACCACTAGTGCTTTTCCTATCATCCATGCTTCTTGCCCATTCTGCATTTGTATATGCATGAAGTGTGAGATCTGCATCTCTAGGATACCACAAGCCACAGTTTTGTGTTCCTTGAAGATATTTGAAAATCCTCTTAACTGCGTGAAGGTGTGCTTCCTTTGGATTTGCCTGAAATCTTCCAACTATTCCCACTGCATGCATGATGTCTAGCTGAGTACTCGTCAGATAGAGCAGACTACCAATCATGGATATATAGGTTGGTTGATGTACTGCCACTGATTCATCATTTGCGCTCAGGCTGCATCCTATTACCATATGGGTACATACTGGTTTTGAATATTCCATGCCATATTTCCTCAAGATCTGCTTGAGGTACTCGGTTTGTGAAAAAAAAGTACCGTCTTTATTTTGTTGGATTTGTAAACCAAGAAAGTATGTCAGCTCACCAAGGAAGGACATTTCGAATTCTTTCTGCATCATCAAAGCAATGTTTTGACTCATAGCTTCTTCATTGCTACCAAAGATGATATCATCAACATACACAACAAATATTAGCAATTTATCATTATCAATTTTTATATATAGATTGTTATCTACTGATCCTTTTGAGAAACCTTATTGATGATGGTATTTGTCCAGACGATAGTACTGAGCCCTTGGAGCCTATTTAAGACCATAGAGTTCCTTCTTAAGTCTGCATACAAGTTTTGGATCATTTCCAAGGATGAATCCATCTGGTTTCTCAACATATACTTCTTCTTCTAAGTCCCCATTTAAAAAGGCATATTTTACATCCATCTGAAATACTTTGAACTTTTGAAAGCTAGAAAGAGCAAGGAACATTCTTATAGCCTCTAGTCTAGCAGCTGGTGCAAGAGTTCCTTCAAATTCTATACCTTCTTGTTGTGCATACCCTATACAAACAAGTCTAGCCTTGTTTCTAATGACTTCTCCATTTTCATTCAAATTATTTTTGAATATCCATTTTGTCCCCATGACATTCTTATCTTTTGGTCTAGGAACCAACTCCCAAGTGTTATTTTTTCAATCTGCCCAAGTTCTTCATCCATGGCCTTGACCCAAAATTCGTCTTTGCATGCTTCTCTTACATTTTGTGGTTCAGTGGAGGAGAGCAATGCTAGATAGCTTGAAGCTTCAAAAATACTTCTTCTTGTTTGTACACCCACCTCTTTCTGTCCCAAAATTTGAGTCTCTAGATGGTTCTTTTGGACATACCTAGATGGAGTCTTTTCTTCTATCCTTATATGTTCTTTTGGTGCCTCATGGGTTTCTTCTTCATCATGAATTTGATTTGATGTTGAAGGATAGTCCTCATCATCTTCGAAGTCTTCAGATTTTACTTGCCTAGGAGTGTTTCCTTCTTCATCAACCACTAGATCAATACTTTCAAAAAAAATTCCAAGTATTTTATTGTAACACTTATATGCTTTGCTGTGGGGAGAGTAACCAAGGAGAATGCCTCCATCTTCTCTAGGTTCAAACTTACCAAGGTTTTCATCAGTCTTTTCAATGTAGCATTTGCTTCCAAAAAGTTTGAAGTATTTTACCATGGGAGTCTTACCATACCAAAGTTCATGATTAGTCTGAGTGCCATTTACCCGGATGTTTGTCTTGTTGAGAATAGTAACTGCAGCAAATGCAACTTCACCCTAGAAGGTTGCGGGAGTTCCAGACTCATCAAGCATAGCACAAGCCATTTGTTGAACCATTCTATTCATCCTTTCCACTACTCCATTTTGTTGAGTAGTTCTTGCAGTACATAATTCCCTTCTTATTCCATGTCCTTAACAAAAATCTAAAAATTCATCCGAGGTAAATTCCCCTCCTCAATCAAACCTAAGGCATTTGATTCTGCGATCTGATTCGTTTTCAACCAAGGCTTTGAATGCTTTGAAGTTTCCGAAAGCTTTATCTTTATATTTCATAAGTCCTATCCAACACATCCTTGAAAAGTCGTCAATGAACAATATTAAGTACTCTTCTCCTCGAGGTGACCTCTTCCTAGGTGGACCCCATATATTAGTGTGGACAAGTTCAAGTGGCCTGCTAGATGATCCTTCCTTCTCAGGGAAATTAGTTGTGGTTTTCTTACCAAACTAACATGATTTGCATATTGTATTTTCTAGAATTCTAATCTCAGGGAGATCCTGAACTGCTTGATATTTGCATGCTTTCCTTATCTGAGAGAAGCTTAGATGCCCCAATCTTCTGCGCCATAGCTAGTGTTCATCATTTTTTCTTAGATAGCATTGTTGTTTTCATCCTTTGAGTATGTATAAATTATTTGGAGTTCTTATGCCTTTGATCACTGTTTTTGCTGTATCAAGCTCGCGAACAATGCATCCATTTGATCAAAATATTACCTCATTTCCTTGATCACACATTTGACTAACACTCAATAGATTATGCTTTAAGCGATCAACATAGATAACGTTTCCAGCTTTCACCTTCTCTTTCAAATTAACAGAACCTTTACCTTTTATGAGTGCAGGGGTGTCATTTTGAAATGAGACCTTCTTTTCCTTTTCTAAGGCACTATATGGCTGAAGTTTTTCTTTATCACCTGTCATATGTTTCAAGCATCCACTGTCTATGTACCAATGATTTTCCTGTCCTTCTGCATATAAGGCTATCCCACATCTTTCTGGTTGTGGTTCTTCTTTCTCCATGTTTTGGGACTCAATGAAGATTACTCCTTCTGAGTTGTTTGCCGAAACCTACTCCTGCATTCAAAATCTT
This sequence comes from Pinus taeda, assembly GCA_000404065.3. Taxonomy (NCBI): domain Eukaryota; kingdom Viridiplantae; phylum Streptophyta; class Pinopsida; order Pinales; family Pinaceae; genus Pinus; species Pinus taeda. The sequence continues at coordinate 65,917 of APFE031116704.1, forward strand.
CATGACTGAAGTCGTTACAAATAGAACATTCTATTTCATTTTCAAGAGTAGAAATGTTATTGTAGGTTCATTTCATGATCCCAGTCATATTTCTTTGTTTTTGAGCTTCTCTAGTCATGATAGTCTTGTAGGCAACACATTGAGTAGCTTTGTGTCCAAAGTTATGACAAGAGAAACATTGGCCATTGAAGAAACTCTTGTGACAATCAAACCTACCACACAAATGACTGTAGTTTCTATTGACATCCATTCTTGAGGAAAATTGAGTACGATTTACCTGCAGTTGGTTGTAGCTTCTGTTCATCCTTGATGTAAATTGCCCCTCATTTACTTGGTGCTCTCTGTTCAACCTTGAAGTAAATTGTTTTACCTGGTGATCTTCATTATGCCTTTGCTGTCGATTATCAACCTGTTCACTTTTCCTTGCTGCATCAAGATAACTTTTGGAGGTGGATGGCTTCTATGCTTGAGATGCTTCTTTAGAATATCCGAGACCTATCTTGATTAGAGGAGAATACCGCACTTTGATAATCTCATCTAAAGTTTCAGATCATTTAGCAAATCTAAGATTAAGGGCTTTTGTTTTCTCAATTTCTTTTCCAAGTCCCACAATTTCACATTCTAACTTTTCATTGTGTCTAGCTCTTTTAGCAAGTTGGAATGTCAGAGTATCTATAATCATATTCTTTTCCTCTAAACAAATTTTAAGTTTAGAAATTTCTTCATAAAGACCTTCTTCATCTACAACATCCCAGAAATCATCATCTTCAAAGGCCATCAAAAGTCAATCATCATTACATTGTTCATCTTCATCACTATTTGAAAGTCCATCACTATCTTCATGTGTATAATAGCTCTTCTTACTTACATTCTATTTTCTGTTCCATCTAATTGGTTCCTTACCTTTATCTTTATGAGGACACTTGGCAACATAGTGACCGACTCTTCCACAAGAAAAGAATTTGAAAGGTAGCTTACCTCTTAATATTCCAGTCCCTTGTTCAAGGTTCTTGACAAAGTTTGATTCTTCCTCTCCTTCTGACATATGTCCTAACTCATTGTAATCTCCTTTTCCTAAGGCTTTGAATGCAGCTTCTCTCCTGTCTAATGGTCCTCCTTTCCTCATTTCGTAAGCAGTCAGGATTGTCTGCAGTTGTGACATGGTAATGCTTTGTAGGTCCTGCTTTTCTTCTATGGTAGAAACTTTTGAATCAAGCTTAGAAGACAAGGATCTTAGAACCTTTTCAACCAGAACAATTTATTTTATTTCTTCACCAAATTTTTTCATACAGTTAACAATCTCATCAATGTGTAAGAAATAGTTAGCCACACTTTCATCATTGTGCATTTTGAGAGTTTCATATTGAATTCTAAGAGTTTGTAGTTTTGCTCATTTTACTTGATCATCTCTTTCATAGCTCAGAACAATCTTGTGCCATATTTCTTTTGTGGTTTTGAGTTGCATAACCTTGATGAATTCTAATTGAGATAGACTCCCTAATAGAGTATTGACATCCTTAGCATTTGTTTCATACTGCTTTTTTACGAGCCGTATCTGTAGGAGTTGCTGATGGAAATGTGTATCCTGTTTCTATGATATCCCAGGCTTCTGTAACAAGAGATTGATGATAGGCTGTGATTCTTACCTTCCAATAGATGAAGTTGCTCCCATCAAAAATTGGTGGCCTGATCGATGCCTCCTTTTCGTATTTTCTCAAGATGATATATATTCCTTCAAGCGATCAAGCTTCTTCTGAAGGACCGGCTCTGATACCAATTATTGGAAATAATATTGAGAGGGGGGTGAATCAGTATTATCAAGTCAATTATTTTTCAATTCATACGCAGATTTGTATATGCTACTTGAGTTTGTGAAAACAACGTATATATGCAACTTCAGTTAATGAAACTATTGTATAAGTTGCAGACTTATAATTTAATTTATTCTTTAGATGTGGTTCATAAATCTGTGTGTCAGAACCATATAAAATGTAACTAGAAATAGAAAATAGAGCAGACAGTCACACATAAGAACACAAGATATAAGGTGGAAACCCAATGTGAGTGAAAACCTCCTGCTGCAATTTGTCTCTATCTTCTTTTAATTTAGAAACTTATTTTTACAATGTTTTTGTACTGGTGCACTCTTATACCAGTACGCAGGTTGAAACCTGCAGAAGGCTACAACCTTCTCTCGTTCTCCATCTTCTCATAGAAGGGAGCTACAACCCCCTTAAATCTTGTACTAGCTGAGGTACTAGTACATAGGTGCTGACCTACAGAAGAATACAACCTTCTCTTTTCTTACAGAGACCACATTTCATAAATTTTCAGACTGGATCCATGAATATCAATGAAACATAAAGTATATCTGCATCAACCAATTTCCTTTGTACAAACCAATACTGAATCTACCAATAACTTCTCAGAATATTGTAACTAGAAAGAAGTACCAGAAACCAGATGCGAACTTAGAACCCAGAATACTGCAGCAATAAAAAAAAGTAGCTAAAACATATTTCATGAGACGTACGCTACTTCACAATGTAGAAACCTGTGTACATACGTAGCTGTATCAAGGTGAACCAGCGTATACGGGTCTTCACTTGCCGAATCCATATGTGTATGCACTTTTGCTATGCTGAACCTGCGTACAGATCTATAAAGGATAATTTACCCTTTCACTTAATCAGACATCAGTTATACCCAGATTATCAGATTTATTGATCTAATCATGCGCCAATTATAACAGATCAAAATCACACAATGATACTACTATTCAAGATTTCAACCCATCAATAGAACTTATCCATCTTGTAACGCTGAGGTTCCTCCTTTATTTAGATCCAGCTATACACCACAAATCAATCCCCTGTATTCCAGATCTTGCTCCACTTAAGATATTCAACACTTGAGTCGATACCCTTGCCAAATGATCTCCTTCCCTTTCTATAGACTTAGGCCTTACTCAAACCATGGTCCAAAACCATTGAGAACCAATACTAGGGACCCAATACCTGGGTTCAACTCTTTGGATGCAATACCAAGGACCAAGACCATAGGTTCAAATATGTCGAACTAAATACCATGGACCAAATATAAGTTTTCCCACATGCAACACACTTCTCTTTGCATGAAAGTGCATGCATATGTATACGTGCCTTTTGATTGGTAATCCTGTGTTTATACGCGACTTTGTTATGAGGAAAATGCATATACCTTATTTTCTTTCATTCTGAGAGCCTGAACTGTGATATGTCATTTGAGTGGGTTTCCATCAAGGACAGCACCTATGTATAGAGTCAAACCTGTGTCATAATTCCAACAGGTTTCCCTCTTGATTTGTTCAAACTCTTAAAGGAGCTGCTCAACTTGTTGTTGGACCAAGTCCAGATGAATAGCCTGTGAAGGGAATGCATCAAGGTTTGATCGATATGCTGTCTTTCTACAACGAAATCACTAGAGCTTGTGTACTTGATGAAGAAAGACATGCTGCTATGAAGGTTGGTAGGGAGGCTCCAAAATGAAGCTAAGGAAACATTTTGGAGGGTGGTTGTAGCCACTACAATAGTCTCCTAGCTGTGTTGCAACATGTTGACCAAATCGCTTCTTTGTGTTTCCATAATGCTAAGAAATATACCTCATTATGATGGACTAGATGATGTTAATTTCGTTTTGGATAAGTCTAAAAGGGAGGTGCCAGAAGAACACTGGATTCTAACACTAGATCTAGCGTTGTGCGCTATGCCTACGCATTGGTGGGGTATGCATAAGGACAACTTCATTGATTGGAAAGAATATAGGTGAATGATGAAGCTAAGGTTAGAGTATGCCAATACCTGTATGATGGAGAAATACACTGGAAAATATGATCCCCATGATCATCTAGCGTGGTGGACTAAAGCATCGGGAGTGAATCCTCACCGTGAATGGGTACATATCTTTTTTCACACTTTGGATACCGTTTCGATGAATTGGTACTTGGAAACGGAGCTATGCAATGGAAGAGACGAGTGGGATATCCTTAAGGAAAGTTTTGTGTTAACCTTCAACTTTGAGGATGGCTTTGAATGCAATGATGAAGTGTTGTAAGAAATTAAGGCTGTGATTTTTAGAATGCCCGAGGACCCAGTAGAATGTGTTCAACTAGATTGGAATAGACAACTGTGAATTGCGCTGGAATGCTATGATGTGACCATAGAAGAAGAAGAAGAAGATGACCCTAAGAATATCAATATTCTAGAGTCTGAGGGACAATGCAAAGCTGAAGGACGCAAAGCAGCTATTCCTGACATTGCAAAACCTTTGAAGACTAGATAGGTAAACATTGGATGAGATGAGTAGCTGAAGTTTGTGAAAATAGGGGACTATTGGGATGAGGATATAGTTGATAAGGTCACAAAACTGCTAGTTGAATGCCAAGACTTGTTTCCCACCAATTTCTCAGTTCTGAAAGGGATAGTATTCTATTTGGGCATGATGAAGATTATTTTGAAGCCAAATGCGAAGCCTGTAAAACAACAAACCTACCATTTGAATCCCAAATATAAGTAAAAGGTGTGCAAAGAGTTGAACAAGATGCTCAAATTTGGGATCGTTGAGCTAATGGAGGAATCAGACTGGGTAGGTCCCATGGTAGTTTAGGAGAAAATGCAACAGGATGAAATCTGGATATGCGTAGATCTAAGGAAGCTAAATGATGCATGCGTTCATGGCCCGTTCAAAACACCATTTATAGATGAATTCTTGGAGAATGTTTGAGGGAAGGAAGCTTATTCATTCACTGATGGATTTTTGGGGTACCATTAGATCAAGATCACACTGGGGTATTGTAGCAAGACCGCCTTCGCGATAGAATGGGGATGTTTTGAATATATGATAATGCCATTTGGATTGAAAAATGCACCTACGATCTTATCACGAGTAGTAACTGAAGCTTTCAAGAAATTAATCCACAAGTTCTTATAAGTGTACTCTGATGATTAGATTGTATTTTGGTTGGTAAAGCTCCATGTTTCAAGTCTGCACATGATGTTCGACACCTATTGCAGACATCAGATCACTTTGAATTTGAAAAATACATATTCTTTATTGCTTATGGAATATTGCTTCGTCATGTGATTTACAAGCAAGGATTGATGTTCGATCCTGCAAAAATAATAGTTATTTTCAATTTGGAGGCTCCGAAGAACATAAAATAGTTGCATACGATACTGGGCCATACGAGGTATTCTAAAAAATTTATCAAGGCCTATGTGCAAATCACTGGGCCAATGGAGAAACTATTGAAGAAAGACACAACATTCTACTGGGATGAAGTGTTCTAGAAAACTTTAGATATTCTGAAGAACAAAATGGTCACCATGCCCATTATAGTATTCCTCGATTGGAAAAAGTAGTTTCATATGCATGTGGATGCTTCTTGTAATGTGCTAAGTGTTGTGTTGACCCAACTAGGTAAAGGCAATATTGATCATCCTAGAGCATTTTTGAGTAGGGATTTGTCTAAGGTGGAGAAGTACTATTCAACTATAGAGCCTGAAGGACTGGCTATGGTGTACGCACTACATAAATTCTGACACTATTTGTTAGGCGCATAGTTCAAGGTGTATACAAACCATTCTACTCTAAAATACTAGGTCAATAAGCCTGTGCTGGGGGTGAGGATATGCAGATCTTTGTTGCTCTTTCAGGAGTATGATTTTGAGGTAATTGTGAAGCCCCATCGATTGAATGTTGGTCTTGATCATCTCTCCTAAATTGACACTCATGATGAGCCTACTAGTTTGGAAGAAGATTTTCCTCATGTGCAAATTTTTGTTGTTCTGGTCATAGATTATCAATTTATTGACATAATCCAATTTTTAGAACTTGGCACAACCCTGAAAGGATATTCTATGCAGCAAAAGAAAGAATTGGTGGTTTGCGCGGCTAAATTTTCTGTGATCACTCGACACCTATATAAAATGAGTTGCGATGAGATATTACACCGATATTTCATAGAGTTTGAATGACCGAGCATCCTTGCAGAAGCACATGGATGAGTAGTAGGGGGGCACTATGCAAGAAGAGTGACTCCACAGAACATCCTACACATAGGAATTTGGTGGCCAATGTTACATAAGGATGCAAAATGATATTGTAGGGTGTGTGATGCTTAACATAGAATTAGGAAAATTGTGGACGGACAAATGGCCTTGAATCCACATGTTGGGATAAGGTCCCTATGGTAAAATTTTGACAATTTTATAATAGTGATTGTAAAAGAATTTAAAGTCTCTACGAAATAAGGAAGTGGAGTACGAAACTAATTAAGAGTCAAAGTGGCATTAGCTGCTTGTATGGGTAGGTGATAGGTTGGTTTTGAGACTCACCCATGGGCCTCAGGCCATGGTATTGTAATGAAAAAGCTATATATAGTTGATTCATAGCGAGTATAAAGATAGAAATTAATAAAGAATCATTGTAAGGGCAAGGTGCTAAGGCATGAATAGTATGTTTCTTGTACTTATGCGAAAGGGGAAGGCTCCTACAGCTACGTGTGAAGAGGACTTGGTAACTCCGCAACTGAGTGCACAGTCCCTTGCAGCTTGGTGTGCAGGGTGGAAAGTGTTTGTAACAGAATGCTAAATCTAATAAATATTGTCTTGGATAGAATATATTGCATATGTGCCTTGTTATTTATTTTTGTTAAGTTTATGCATATTCAGTCAATGATCTGATTTATATGACTGAATGTTTTATTTTTGCGTGAAAAGGATAGATCTGTAATGTTTACACATAATAAGTATAATTAACCTCCTTTGTGGAGATAGGAAAGAGGATAGAATATATTGCATATGTGCCTTGTTATTTATTTTTTTTAAATTTATGCATATTCAGTCAATGATCTGATTTATATGACTTAATGTTTTATTTCTGCATGAAAAGGATAGCTCTGTAATGTTTATGCATAATAAGTATGATTAACCTCCTTCGTGGAGATAGGAAAGATGTAAGAAAGAGTTGTTTGTAGTTTACTGTTCAAAAACGGTAGATCTACACGAAGGAAGATCTAAGGTATAAAGGTTGTAGAATTCCTAGCTTATTACATGAAAGTAGTAAACTAGTCTCTTTTATGCTAGTTAGGTACAATTGAAAACCTTCACGAAGTTTTGAAGGTTGTTTCGATAGAGTTGCAAAAGCCGACAGTTAGAAGGAATATATCTACGGAAAGGAAAACCTAAGTTGTAGATCCTTGGGAAGAACATCACACAGGGCTCTAGATGTAGAAACCTAGTTCTAGCATGCCCCAATACTAATTTGGGTGAGACTGCAGCTTGCACTACATAGTTTGTTGCCGAAAGGGCCACTAGTTAGGTTTTTGTTTGTTGGCGCGAATAACTCTGAACTTGGGTTAGGCCCCCTTAATCCAAAAAATGGTTTTGTTCATAGGATCGGGATCAATCTGAGGAATGTGTGATCTCGAATACGTTGTTCCATACAAAGAAGGAAATTGAGAAGTGGCTCGATTGAAAGGAACATGTGTTTTTGACCCAAGAGATCAGAAACCCACAGTTATGCAAGGAACAATGGTTGAGTAGATAACTATACTCAGACGAAATTGAGAACTTTTTATGGTTCTTCCCTAGCGAATTGCACAAGTGGCTGTCTAAGTTGGTGGATAGTCAGGGTACATGGAGAATTGACAACCCTATTGCGTGAACTCCAGAATAGGTGAGGCACTTAGAAGCTTCAGAAAACAACATTGCACAAATTGTTGATCACTGCATTGACAGAACACTTGGACCATTTGTGACTAAGTTCATGATCGATACAACTGTTAGTTACTGTGAAGCAGAGCATAGGCTCTTCTAGGGACCACGAGGTAAGTACTTATACGATATTTCAAAACTTGGATTAAGATGTTGTTATGTGAAAAACGGGTTATGCCATTACCTTGATTTTTGGGACTACACGATGTGGAAAACCTTTAAGAAGGAATGAAGAATCAGGATTTCAGTATATTCTATTGATCGGATCCCCTTAGAGTGATGACGAAGGGATAGTCCTAAGTATGCCCTAGAGTACGATAACTCTCATTAGGCATGGTATCCCTCAAATACCTCTCCCATCCACTCCACCTCCACCTCCACCTCCACTGCATACGCCTTCACCTTCACGTCCACCTCCACCACCACCTTTCATCATGGCGAATTCAATGAAGATGACATTTTTTAAAGGGGTAGGGTGTTATCACCAAAAAATTGTTCATGTAACGTAATTTACTAGATGGATTGAAGTACACCATGTAAAACCAATTTTACCATAGTAAAATTGCTTTCCCTGTGAGAAATTACTTAATAAACGATCTTTGTTAAGTAATTTATAATTAAACCCATGAAGAATAATTAAATAAATCACTATTTATTTTATTTTCTTGTAGGAATAATTAATTAAACCTTTGTTCAATTATTATTCCTTGTCAAATTGACTAAATCCCTTAGGAATAATTAAATAAATCATTATTTTTTTATTATTCCTTAACCAATTCCTTGATATGATAAATAAATTGTTTATTTATCTATTATTTCTAAATAAAAGTTTAAATACTTTTTCCGTCTTAACCAAATATAATTCCAAGTGGTTATTCCAAGAATGGGGTTATTAATATTTTATTATTGCTCATTATTTGAGGATAACTCAATATTTTGTTATAAATAGAAGGGTTTTCCTTTCATTATTCACTTTCGATTATTTTCATCGTTGCACTCACTACTGTAACTCTAGTTATTTTCATTGTCCACCACCATTTTTCTTCCACTTCAGTTCCCATTGAGATCAAACATTTCATTTGCTGAGTTTACACATTATAGAGGAGGGAGACTCTACACAAGCTAAAGACGTTTTAGGATAGCCAAGAACCCATCCCATAGAGGGGGACTAATAACATTTATTTGTTCCCTTCATAGGTGTTATAATAAAAACTACTCTTTGTATATCCAGTTTCCATTGGATGATTGGAGTTATTACTCTTTCTTCTTGATGTTTAACTATGACTATGGCATAGATCAAGGATTTCGTAGGTTTTATTTCTATCAGTTACTGCAGATATACCATGCTTACCAACCATTTATATTGTTGAGAGTATTTTTCATCCACGGTCTTCAGTGGGTTCTTTTCGTACATCTTTGAGAAGAAAACACTACAACAAAACTGGCAACTCCATTGGTTTTATACTTCAGATCTAGAAACCTTGGTGACCTTTACTTTTCATTTGACGGTTTCTTCTTTTTCAGTCCCTTAATGTTGTTTACTATATTTTTAACCCTAGATCTGTTAAATTTCTAACTTTCATAATTTTTCTGGTCTTTTCTGCAGGTCATAGGAACCAATTGTGACAGAGATGACAATTTTTTCTGAGATTTGCTAGCCAAGAATCAAGCAATAGAAATTGTAGATTTTAGCCCAAAAAGTGTGATTTAGAGACTAGAGTGCACCTTTCATCCCAAAAACTATGATCTCACCTGAAAACAGGTTAGTACCTACGATTTTAGGGTTTCCGGGTATTTACCAGATCTATTTTTTGGTTTTTATCTACTCTGATTTACTCATCGAAGTGGAATTTAGCCCCTTAGGGCTTCTAGTATGCTTCCACCCTTATAGGAGGAATTTAGGAGTGAGTACTCTGAGTTCTTGCAACGCTTTCAACCATATTTTATATATTTGTACCCTTTTATTTTAGATCTCTAAAGACAGGTTACCGTCATCCATAATTTCATATTAAACTTTGTTTGTTCGTTGGCCTTAGGGTCCTGTTGGTTGATGTAGGTGTTTCACCCATCTCCCTATCTTTTTTGCAACAATCTTCCTCTCTATATTTTTGTTGTAGCTACACCATTTTCCAGTAGCCTAGTGTCATTTGATCCCAGTCACATAGATAATTAGATCCCTTGACCTTCTTAGTTTGTTTTCCAATCGATTTTTCCACCAACTAGCACAGTGTTTGCAAGCCTAGTTTGGGCGGGGTTTTGTTAATATTTTTGTTTTTCATTATCTATTGTTAATTTCAGTTTATTTTCACCAAGCTTTTTTTTTTACAAACATGATTTTAGCTTAATCAATAAATACACTTGCAACACAATAACACCTTAAGTGAAGGGTGTTTGGTTTACACCGCTAAACCAATACTTAACATAAAAAAATCATCTCCCCACATTGAGACAAGACATATTGTTGATCTCCCTTCACCATTTCCGTGTCATGTGTGTCTTACCACCATTATGCAACCAAGGCATTTGTCGTGGAGACTATTAGGCATTCACCCCCATTTTTTTCTTGGGCATATTACATCTCCCCATCAGGTTCTAGTTCATAGCCCTTCAAGTCCCCATACCGACTCTTCTGCTGGTTCATTCGATTCCTCATCTAATTCTAAGACTCATTCACTGCATATCGTCACCATGTTTGGACTCAGAGCTAGTGCAGGAACCCAACCTGGTTGATCCAGGTGGATGTTGGTGGCCACCCACCTATCCCATTTGGACCCCCGCAACTCTCTTTCAGTTTTTCAGTTTTTGTAATTGTAGCACAATTTACTATTTTTAGCATTTGTTTCGGGCCCTGAACTTCCAGAGCCGTTTTGAGGCCCTAAACGATGTTTTTTTGTAAATTTGGGGGCAACCTGGGTCCATGGACTAATGTTACCCTTCCCAAAGTGATAGTTCTCAGATATATCTTTCTAACGAGCTATCATACACGTAAAATGAAGATTGTATGCCAAAGTTATGACCTCGGGAAATTGATGTACCAATTTACCCAAACGGGGCCCACAATTTGGCATTTCATCTTCTAGGGTTAGGTTTTGGAATGTGAAGGGTTTTCCATGTTTATCAACAATAATAGGCCTTTGAGCGTCATTTTAACATAGTTGGAGAACAGTTCAGAGGCATGTAGCGACCACATCTCTTCTCAGAGATAAGCTACCATCGACCTAGCTGGTTTATTTCCATTTCTAGTTGTAAGCATATTTCAGTATTTTCCATTAATGAAATGAAGTATTATTTCCACTGAATCTTTGGGTATATGGTTATCTCTATAATTTTTTGCGTTCTTGTTTAAATTCGGACCACTCGTGCTGGCTTCGTTTCTATCCTATTAGTGACATCAGGTGGAACAATCTGAGGAACCATTCTGGCAGCCCCCATGCTCCTTTTATGGTTGGGTTAAGTTTCCCAGATTTTAGCCAGTTGATAAACGAGGCTATACACCACGATGTTGGTTGGCCTGCTATGCCGACTAAGCTTGCCTTAATCATCCAAAATTTTGAGGGTAATGCTAGAGATGATCCTACCAACCATGTTCACTCCTTCCACATGTGGTGTTTGTCTAACTCCATTACCAATGACTCCATTCATCTTCCGCTATTCTAACACACACTCACTACAGACACTACAAAATGGTATGTAGATGAGCCTGCTGCATCTCATTCCATTTTTTGATGCTCGCTAAAGCGTTCCTTTCATATTTTCAATTACCTCTCTAGTATGACACTGGTACAGAGCTATTGACCTCATTCCATAAATCCTCAGCCACTCACCTTTCCGACCATGTCTAAGAGTGGAGTAGAAGGAGGAGCACATGTTTTTCCCTACCCTTTGAAGACCATGTCTATCTATATTGGCTTCTTATGAGCCTTTTATCACCCATTGGAAAGGATTTTGTGTCCCATCTTCCTCAAACCAGTGAAGAACCTCTCCAAACCGCTCTAAGATATGGACTAATTTATGCATAGTCCAGTTATGTATATACCGTCATTCTAGACCTTTCCCATCTTGGAGGTGCCAATGCATTAGGAGCATCCCATGCCACTGACGGTAGTGTTGGAACCCTTTAACACCCTTCACCATATAGTCTGCAAAGTTATGGATTTTTGTAGGGGGACACCAGTTCCTCTAACACTCATGCCCCTCCTGTTAGCAACATGTTTTCAAGGCCCCAACCTATCTAACAAATTATTGCTCCACCTTATGCACAGTCAACAGGTCCAACCCCTCAAGCATTGTTATTGTAGAATCCCATGCATCCTCAGCTCCGCAACCATGTCCCCCTCAGGGTCAAGTGTTTTCATAGAAGAGTGTGACCAATCCCCAAAATTCAAAGAAAAAGAATAAGGGAAAGGGTAACAAGGGTAACTAGGGTAATTAAGGTAATCAACCAAGGGAGCCCTAGGGGAACCATACTAACACCAACAATAAGTAATAGGGATGCCAACTGAAATAGAACAAGGCTATTTGTATGAAGAATCCTTGTGCATGTTCTGGTGTAGATGGGAATTATACACATGAGTGTCCTCTCTTACCGTAGATACAACAAATGTTGGAAGCTCAAGTAGCTTCTAGAGGTCAACAATCACCTCAGAATCTTATGCCATCTCAACTAAAAGTTCTTACAAATCCTTTCCCTTAGCAAGGATTTGTTACTACTCAATCTCAACCAAGTCAAGTAGCCTATGCCCCCCAACCTTCTCGTCTCGGTGACTATCAAATCCTTGTGATAAATTCTGATGAGGTTAACCCCTGCAATATTAACCTACAAACTCGGTCGCATTAATATGACAAGCCATTGACTTCATCTGCCACTGAGTCCCAAACTAAAACATCTGCTGAGCCTCTTACAACTTCAAATGGCCCACTACAGATCCCTCAACAAAAATTTTAGGGAACTCCTAAGATCATGTTTATGGGGCAAGACCCGCCAAAATGTAAATGTATCTCCCTAGTAAGCAGTCCAAATTAGACCTTAGACCGTTTGGTGTAGGAGTCCCAACAGTGGGTCGTATGGAAATTCCTTGGTCATGATTTTGCATAGAGGCAAGTAAGATAAATCTGTCAGTAGCAACGGTGTGAACATTGCAATGAGTCAAGAAAGGTGCATGAGAGGTTCTAGCACATGTGGGTTAAGATGAGTGCGCCCCTTGGCAACCTATAACAGTACTTAGATGGGAAGGGAACACACGAGAGAAAATGCATCACAAGCTAGAAAGAATTTCAACTCGCAATCCAAAGTTATGGTTAAACCAATCAGCACATTTGATAAAGATTTATACATGCTCATACAGAACACCATATGTGCGTGCATAAGAAAGAAAATAAATATGCCATTTAGAGTAAACAAGACAGCTAGAATAAAATACAACATATGCATGAAACGTGCTAGCTCTTATTATATAATGAAGTGTAAGTTCCATTCATACAATACATCCATATACACCCACTAGCCCCAATAGTGGAATGCTACATCCACATCCACCTGCTCCTCCAAATAGATGTACCAGTTCAGTGCAGTGGAGAAGTCATGGTGCATTACGATAATGTCCAAGTTCTCTCCAAGATAGTATTATTGCAAGCTTGGCTGACAAAAATCCTTTACAATGAGTTATGAGGGACTATTTATAGCAACGGGTGGGATGAACCTTGATGTTCCCCTTTGTGACATTTCATCTACCCTCATGACTCTTCATCTACTTTATGACTGTTACATCAAACTATTGACACCTGACTTACACTTGACATGATGTTACATTACAATGCACATGAATTCATGTGAGACAACATGGGTTGAGCAAGCCATGCAAGGAATCACTTACACTCACTCTGTTGTGATGATACCAACTCTTTGACATGCTTGGGATGGCGAAGGTGTTGAGATGATGCCAAGCTTGGTCATCCATGATGGTTTACATGCACCCCATGTTGACATCTTGCTGAAGCAAACTCTTACCTTCATTGTGTATGGCGCATTGGTATGTCTCCTTCATCCAACCCATCTTCTAACATGTAGATGGTTTTCATGGGTGTAGTTGAACCAACAAAACACTAATGCATAGTGTCCGTGTTGATCTTCAAATGTGTGTTGGTGGTCATGCACATAAACTTGCTTAAGTACATCTTCAACTCCAATTAGTCTTTCTTCTTGTCTTCCCCTTGGTGAGTGTACTGAATGGGTTGGATCAAATGCGTGCACAAAATGAAATGCATGTTGTTGAATCCCTTGCATGTGATCAACAACACTACTTACCATATGTGCTTCATCCCAACTGTTTGGATGGATATTGAACATGTATGGGCATAGTTTCATCCGTGAGTGCATGTTGCACCCACTGCTATTATTGTTCCTACTGCCAATCATTTGTCTATCTATGCAACTTCATGTTCCTCCCTAAGTTGCTACTTCAGCATATGAAACTCCTTCTTTGATCCATTCTCTGTCTTTGCGTGATACTGATGTTGTGTCGTTACCTCAAAGATTGAGTCTCCAAAGTTTCTTTCATCACTAGTGGATCTTCTTGAGCTCACAACTTTTTTCTGCCTCTGTGTTGTCAACAAACTTCAACTTTCATCTATTGCATCCATTGCATTTGTTTGCATTCATCACATTTGTTGAATTCGTTGCATTCGACATGCTACCTTCAACTGTTGTTCATGAGGTTGCTCGTTGTGATGTTGTTGTTGTCATATCTTGATTTCCTTGACTACAAACAATTTGATGTCTTCTTGAGTTGGCAAGCTCATAGAAATTTGATTGACTGCATCTCCAGATGTTCCCTAAATGTTTTCTTCGACTATGCTTTCTTGGAAACCATTGTACTTGCACTCCTAAGAGGAAAATGAACACCTACAATAACTAGATACATGGCAACACTCACGACAACCAATCTATCAGTCGAAAACCAAAATGAAATTGAGAACTGACTTGCAACATACCTGTGTGACTGATCATCAAGGTTGCAGAATTTCGGTCAGGAGGTCAGGAGACTAACTGCCAAGGCTATACAAGGCATAACCTAGGCTGTGGGGAGACTAACTGTCTGTTAGAACTACGTAATGCATAGTCTAGTCTGGTTGATGACTGCTGGAAGACTGATTGACTGGTGGAACTATACAATGCATAGTCCAATTTGGCTGCTGACTACTGGGAGACTGATTGATTGGTGGAACTGCACAATGCATAGTCCAGTCTAGTTGTTGACTGTTGGTATTGCATAATGCATAATCTCAGCTAGCAATGGCTGCAGGCTTAATGACTGCATTGCACAATTTTCTGGGCCATAGTCACTGTCCTTCAGAAATTCAAAAAACAGTCATGGAGGAAAGTCACTAGGTAGAAATGTGTATTTCCTATGAGGAAGATAGAGCCTTCCCTCTCAATATTGCACAGTGCTATCTTGGTGAGGATCTTGGTGAGGCAGAGTTCGGGCCAAGGCTGCTTAGACTCGTAGATGGGTAATTGAAAGAAAATATTAGTGTGAATGCATTGTGATACTGAGTGTAAGCATACGTGAATGATCATGTATGCAAATGCGAAATGATAGATTCATAAAATGGAACAACATGCATGTGGGTGACGTGAGTTGCTGAATCGATGTTCGCTCGTGAAAATCAATTTCATGCATGTGACAGTAATGAGACATCAAAGAAAACTGAAACAGTGCTAGGACATGCTAGTATACATGTAAATGATAGCAAGCATTCAAAGAAATCAAGCAAACAATACTGACACAAGTGAAAACAAAAAAAGTGATAGAAATGCAACACAAGGCATGAAAAGTGCAGTTACCCCAAAATATTTGAGTTGAATGTGTTGACTGCACCTAGATGTGGTGTGGGATGTCAAAGTTGCAAGGTTGATGTGAGGAATGAGCTCTGTAGCATCCAGTTGATTAGTTTTTATAACATCGAGGTTGTAATGTGCATGCCACAAATCTAGGGAAAGAAATAATTGTTGTAAGGTTTCTAAAATGATCCCTACATGTAACCTCCATTTGCCAAACATAGATCCCTAAAATAAGGGACGCCTTTGCATGATTCCATGGGAGAAGCAACCCATGCATGCAAGTTGTTTTGCTTGGTCCCAAAGGGAAATAGTCACCTAAGCTACACATTCAAGACGATGCTCGACTGCTAGGAGAAAATGCACATTTTTGGCTCGAAGTTGGGCTAGCTTCCTGTTGTACCTATAAGTTGATAATGGTCAGCTATCAACCCAGAGCATCTAAGATAATTTTTTTGCGGTTTTGTTTTTAATTTGGAGAACCAATGAATGAAACAGATGTAACACTATAATGCCAAACCTTTTGAATAATGTTAACACCAAAACAGAGGGCTGCTATAAAATTTCACACAGTGATAAAGTTTGAATAGTGGTGAGAAGAAACAAAAAATAATATGAATATTAGAATTTTCAAATAGAAATTAAATAATCATAAGTATGAAAACCTCTGACCAATGTTCAGAAAGTTCAAGAGAATATGCTTATTCTTACAACAAGATTTTGATGATTTATGATTCAAAGGGAATGGATTAAACAGATAGTCCATTAATCCATTCTCTTTATAGCTTATCACTTTAGATGCTTATAGGAATAGCATGAAGCACAATTATTCCTACCTAGTTATCTCTGTAAGACCAAAGAATATGAAGAAAATCATAATGAGCGTTACTGGAAAAGCTTACAGGAAACATAAACTATGTAAAACTGAATTCGTAATCCTTTAATTTGTATTAAGTGTCCAAAAAGGCTAGGTACATCAAATGTTTACAAATGCTTCATCGAGGTGCAACCTTTCTTCACGAGTGCAATTCATTTTCAATGGTCAACCTGGTTCAATGGTGAACCCATAATAACTTGTATGGAGAGCTATTTATAAAACAATAGAACTAAGAAAATATCCTAAATTGTTTTTACAAATAGATTTATTCAAGGAAAAGAAAATATCTTCATGCAAGAAGATAGAGATAGCTATTGAACTGCTGCTTGTTGTCCCCGTTATTTAGGTTTTGCTAGCTTTGGTCTTTGACCTTTTGCCCTTTAAGTTGCTTGGTTGTTTGGTCTTCACATTGGATGTCATATCTACTTATGACCTTTCATCTGATGCACTTTAATCTCATACTCTTTGACCTTGTTCACCTGTTAATAACCTTTACTGTGCCTTTTACTTTTACTGTACATTTCAAGTTTTTACTGTGTATTTCAATAGTAAATCATTTAGCTTTTTACATGTCTCAACAATCGTAGTTGGTTGTTGCTAATCTTTCTATATATTTCATCTGTTTTTCTTTTGATTGTATGTTTTATCTGCCTCCTCTGTTTTAACATTTATTTTCTCTGTGTAAAGAATTTCTTCTTTGTTTTAACCATTACTATGTAAATGATAATTGTGTTTTTCTTCTAAATAAAATCTCTTGATTGGATTTTCCTATGAATCTGGGACAAACATGTTTTATATGATCCCCAGCAAAATACAACGGTTGTTAAGAAAAACATAGGTTGACAGGGAGGGTCATAATGGCTTTAGAGAATAGGAAAGTCTATGGACAGAGTCCTGGCAGTGTTTTGAATGTAATCAGAGGTTAAATCGAGTTGCAGAGGCTCAGAGTGGCATAGGTAGGGTTAAACATGTTTCACTGTGTAAACAGGTGAAAAGAGCGAAAATGAGGGTTTTGGCATTTAAATGGGAAATGGTTAACTTTTAAAAATTTGGTGCGGAAATCGATAAGTGAACAGTGATGGTTTTAGCCTTCATGGGGAGGTGGTTTTGGACACTCATCACATATCTTTTGGTCATGTGGTTCTCTCCAAGGGCATGCCAGTTAACATGGGAATGCTATGTAACCACAAGGGGCCTGAGCAAAACCACAAATCTCACGTGCTCTCAGACGGGTAAAGCTAGGAGATAGGGATCACACGATATTGCTATGGGTCGTTGGATCGTGGAGAGGATGATGTGTCGACTATTGCACGGTCAAGATGTACAAAGGGAACATGCACTTAGATTAGGAGAGGCCGAGGAATAATTACAATGGATTTGTAATTCTTTTAATGAATAAGTGGGGTTTAAACATAAGAGGGTTAAAACATAATGCACGGATTTATGGAGTGCGATGAAGGATGACGACGGTGGGGTTTATTTAACCACACCAATGGTGGTGGGTTAAAAGAGTTCTTATATCAGGAAAAAGATGATTTGCAGAGGTTTTTTTAAGTAATGCGGAGTTTAATAAAACTTAGTTTAAAATGGGTTTTTATGGGGGTTTTATGGGTTTTTATGGGTTTTCTCAGAAAAATAGGAAAGTTACAAGGGGAAAGTGATTTATTCAAATGGGAATGGGTTTCACACTACCGAAAAGGGGTTTTTAGGTATTGGAATGAGTTTGGAGGGTAAATTTCTAGGAAAATGTGTGAAACCAAGCGGAAAAGGTGAAAACGAAGGGAAAAGGGTATTTTCCTAGGAAATGATGGGATAATGAGGAAATTAGTAAGTATGTAGTGAGGGGTGAAATGAAATAAGGGGAAGTTAACCAAATCAACTTCTGAACATCTTTTCACTTTCATAACTACTCCTACACCCTGAAACAGATGATCAAGCATGATAAATGTTCTTATGCCTCAATCAAATTTGTACTTTTGCTACCTTTCTTCTACCTACCCTTTACTTACCTTAACTTTTTTTCTTCACTCAATTGGGTGCATTTAAGATAGCAGACCCTTTATTTCCTTTTTCTTTTGAAAAGAAAACTATCTAGTTCTACCCTTATAACATCCAACGGCTCAGATTAAACTGATGAGCTCCTTATTATTCTCTACCTAACTACTAATCTGCCAAGATTAAATAGTTTGGCTAGATCTTTCTTCTCTAACTATAAACATGAAATGAACTAGTCAAGGTGAAACTATTTGACTGTCATGGGTTGTGGCATTTATGACAAGCTGCACACAACCATTATTTTTCATAGTAAAATAAAATTAGTGGTACTTGGACTTGCACACTTCCATAGTTTATTGCTTTTTTCTTTTATCTCTAACCTAACATTTTATTTTTGTCTTCATTTTTAGGGCATCTATTCTAACATTTTATTTGATATGGACATATTTATCAAAATATTTCCTTCCATTTTTATTCAGTATTCTTTTTGTCCATATCCTAGCTGAACATTTTTTTTTGAAAAATATTTTCATTTTTTGACTAATTGATTCCAACTTACCAAAACCAAAAAATGCTACAACATTGGCTCCAACTGTGGACTACTTTCTCCTGTAGAATACAGAGAACCTACAGATCCATGTGCCTTGTCCTTAGGCTATGGAGTCTTTTTCTATAAAACATCACACTAACAACTTGAAAAGTAATAGAGCGAGAGTTTTTACAATGGTAGTAATGAAATCTACTTCAACTTCTTAGTATCGAATGTAATGTTTGAGGAGCCTTCCATTTACAGGATAAGTGGAATATAGCCCCTCAAAGTTTTTTAGTACAAAAGTGTTGTTTCCCTTCACTTCAATAATTGCTAAAGGTCTAGAACACACGTTGTAAAACTTGTCATGTTTTCCCTTTTCTTCTCTCCTGGAATCCCACCTTAGAACTAGGTCACCTTCCTTAAAGTCCCTTTCCCTGGCTCTTCTATCAAATAGGGTCTTCATCTTATTCTAATACTTTTTCAATTTGTATTGAACTTCATCTTTGTTTTCATTTATTTCACTAATCTTATTTATTCTCCTTGAAGAAACATCAGGTTCATCTGTTGAATCTTGCAGGAATTCTAAAACAGGGAAGGCCAAATTGTTACGAAAGATTGCATATTTCCCATAAACTAACTACAAAGGATATTTTCCAATAGATCTCTTTGGAGTAATTATGTTTTCCCATACTTCATAAACTAAATGAGAGCCCCAACCCTTTTTATAATCTGCTAGAGTCTTTTTTATTACGTTTACCATAATTTTATTAAAGGATTCTACAAGGCCATTACCTTATGGGTAATATGGAGTTGAATGATGTAACGGAATCTGATACTTTTGGAAAAACTCAATCATTTTAACACTAGAAATTTTTTTTTTCATTATCAGTGACAATTTGAGTTGGGCAACCAAATCTAGATAAGATGTCCTCTTCAATAAATTTGACGAATACTGAATCAGTAGCATTTCTCACTTGAATTGATTCCACCCATTTAGTGAAGTAGTATGTTGCAGTGAGGATCCATCTATGTTGATTACTTGAAGTGGGATGAATCTCTCCTATAAAATATAACCCCATTGGCTAAAAGGTTCTGAGACTATTGATGAAACTAGTGGAAGAGCTGTTATTTTTTGCTTAGCAGCAAACATTTGACAAGGAACACAACTTCAGACATTTGCTCCTACCTGTAAGAACAATGTTGGCCAATAAAATCCTCTTCTTAATATCTTATATGTTATTTCTCTCCAAGCATAATGTCCTCCATAAAGTTCTATATGGATTTGGTTAATGATTCCTTCAATTTATGATTATGTTAAACATAACAAAAAAATATTTAGTGGGTCTTTCCAGTACAAATTTGCATTTATGATACAGTACTTGACTACTTTCAGTTTGAGATTTTTACACTGGCTTTTGGAGAATGATGTTGTACATTGGGGATGGATCAAGAAATTTACAATGCCTTGGTGAATATCTAACAACATAAATTTATCATCAATGCATAAAGGGTGGATCTGATCTGATGGTAAAGGTTCTTGTGGATTCTTTTCTTCAGGATGAAGGGAAGGTTCTTGTGGATTCTCCTCTTTAGGATGAAGGGAAGGTTCTTGTGGATTCTCCTCTTTAGGATGAAGGGAAGGTTCTTGTGGATTATCCTCTTTAGGATGAAGGGAAGGTTCTTGTGGATTCCCCCTTTCTACAAGGATAGAAGGTTCTTGTGTATTCTTCTTATCTAAAGTTTGAGAAGGTTCTTATGGATTATTCCCTTGTATCTCTAAAACATAATTAATTACGAGCACTTTATAGTTGGATTTAGCTAGAAGCTTTGCTAATCCTTGGCCTTTTACTAGCCTTGTAGTTTTGAGAGTTAGATCAAACTCCAATATTCGAGTGATCCATCTACCTCTTTTTCCATCAGTGTCTGGTTGGGTTAAAATAATTTTCACAACACCGTTAGGAACATAAGCAGTAATAGGAGAATGTAAGACATACATCCTGAATGATTTCAGGGCTTGAGTAAGGGCATAGTCTTGCTTCTCAATTATGTCATACATAAGTTCGACATCTCTCATAACCTTACTGAAAAAGGCTATGGGTTGGTCATGGGAATCTTCATTCTTTTGTAGTAGAACAACAACAAGGGTTGTTTTTGAGGCAAAGGAAAAGATACTAAATGGTTTAGTGTAATTAGGGTTGGCCAAGGTGGGAACATCAAAGATAGCTTTCTTTATTTGATAAAATGCATACTTGGAAGAGACAGTCCATTTAACTTCATGATCCTTTTGGAGCATGTCAGTTATGTCTTTTACAATCTCAGCATAATTTGGGTGAATCTCCTTAAAAAATTAATCTTGCCTAGAAAACCTTGAATCTCCTTCTTGTTTATAGGTAAGGTCTATGTTTCAATGGCAGGCACATGCTTGGGATCAATCACCACTGCTTTTGAAATTATATAGCCCAATAGTTTTCATTCTTTGATAGAAAACATATACTTTTTAGGATTGAATGATATTTTGAATTTTCTACACCTGTTAAAAACCTTCATCAAGTGCTTTTGATGTTTCTGATTAGATTTAGAAAAAATAGTTATCTCATCAAGATAAATGACTATAAATATATTTACTTGACCTAGAAAAGCTACATCCATAGCTCTCTTAAATGTTGTTCCAACATTAGTTAAGCTAAATGGCATTCTAGCATACATGAATATATCCTAGGGTGTAGTAAAGGTTGTCTTCTATCTTTCTGCTGAATCAACAATTACCTTATTATAGCTTGGAAAACCATCAAGCATAGAAAGTCTTTGTGCTCCTGAAACCATTTGAAGTAACTGATCCATTTTGGGCAAAAGATAGTTATCTTTTAATGACTCTTTGTTCAAATTTCTGAAGTCCACATAAAGTCTGATTTATTAATTCTTATTTCTAAGAGGAATTAAATTTGCAACCCAATTAGAATATCTAAGAGGGAGAATGATCTGGGCATATAGAATTTTCTTAATTTCCTTTTCTAAAGTTGGTAGAAGAGCTGGGTTGATCCTCCTAAGTTTTTGTTGATAAGGAAATGCTTCTGGCTTTAAAGGAATCTTATGTTGTATTAATGAAGTGTCATACGTTTTTATATCAGCATAGGTCCATGCAAAAACATCCTTATAAGTTTGAAGTAACTTAATATACTGAGCTTTGATCTTAGGATCTAGAGATACACAGAGTTTAATGTTTTTAATATCATCATTTGTTCCAATATTAATTTCTTCTATGTCATCTTGTGAAGAAATACACTGAAGGTTTCGGAGGACATCATTTTGATCAAACATTTTTTCTAAAGGAATGAGGCCTTTGGGAATAAAATTGTTAGAAAATAGAATAATGTCATGATCAAAAAATTTTGAATTGAAATTTGAAGTATCATTGTAATTTGCGTTTTCATTTATTTTTGTTTTATCTTCGTCAATTTGTAGCACTGAAAAATCATCTATAACCTACAAAAAAGATTTCAAATGTTCATGATCTTAAAATATCTACCAGTGCTTTAGATTGTTTAGGATGGATGGTCTAAACTTGACTTGTATTTTATAGAGTACATTGGTCTGATCAGGAATTTTAAATGAACTAGCAGAAAGAACTAAGGAATTTGCATGAATATTCTGATCTCTTAGAATACAAGTAAAATTAAAAGCATCAAAGAAGTTGTCAACTAAATCCCAAACTTCATTTCAATAAGACCTAAGTCTAGGATGCCTAGTCTAGCAAATATTTCTCACTTGTTTGACAATAAGTTCTGAATCAATAAAAATAATTAAGTTTTGAACGTTTAAGCTTTTGGTTAATTGCAATTCCAAAGGGAAAGCGTCATATTCAACCATATTATTTGTAACTTCAAAGTCAAGTTTACATGATTGGGTGATATTTTATTTTTCTGGTGAAATTAAAACTACCCCAGCTCCTGCCCCATCTTTTGTACAAGAACCATCAAAAAATAGTTTCCATACATTAGTTTGATTTGGTACATGACTTTCAATTACATCTTCTATTTTAACTTGAGTTCCATTAATTTGGTTTGAAGAGAGTTGAAAGCAACCAAAATCTTGATCATTTGCATAAATGAGATGGTTCCTTGGCTGGTCTATTTTGCAAACAGTGTGCACAAATCTTACCTGTCCATATAACCTTAATTGTTCTCCCCCATAAACTGGAATAGCACCATAAGACATATCCATCTGAAGATTTCCCCCTAATTTGACACAACAAGACCTAGAAAGGAGCATTCTAAATTTGGGAGCGATATCTGTGACAACTATATCAAGCGCTACACTTTTCACTGCAATTTGGCCATGGGTGACTACTAAATCCTTCATCAATCCTAACCAGGGCACCCTTTTAGAATCAAAGGTGTACAAGTCATGATAGGATCTAGTTATGTCAAGTTTCAAATGGTCCATGATAGTTTTTGGCATGAGGTTATGTGATGCTCCAAAATCAAGCATACAATTATATAATGATCTGAAATGGATCCTAGAAACCCTCTAAGTCTTCAAAAAAAGGAAAAAAATATCGCAAAAAATGGTCCTTTAAAAATGGTGAACTACACTATTGGGCCTAAAAAACATGAAGAAACAGTGAAAATAGAGTTATTGAAGGCTTGAACAATGATGCACAGGAGTCGTCAGATCTGGCCGATCAACGGTCCAGATACGATCGATATATCACAATCAGCGGTGGCAAGCGGAGTCTATTGGGGGCGACCATATGATAACTATGATAATTATTAGCACAAGTCAATGAGGACCATCGAACAAGCACGCAGATCGATGACCCAGGTTAACTCACGATATCGCATTGGCAAAATACAAAGGAGCGCTTACCAAAGGCTCGGGGACTATGCAATATGTGATTGCGATATGTCGCATCACAATATCGCAACAAAGAGATACAATGGAGCGGGCCTGATACACTTACGACTTGCAATAGCCAGACCCAATGGGTCTTATGGGTAGAAATATATATATTTGGAGTTCCATCAAAAGGAATTTTTCATGTAAAATCGTAGTTTCGTTAAATAAAAAAAAAATCAAAGGAAATGCGATGAAGCCGAACGCAAAAGGGTTTATACATGCAGTGGTAGATATTTTGAGTTCTGTAACGAGCAGGATTTCAGGAAAGCCTTAAGCGGTAAGCGGTATTGGATGGGCTCTGCCCGAGCCCATACATTAGCCGACACATGGCTTGGCGTCAGAGAGGGAAAACCACCTTTTCGAGAAGGTAACCTCTGTGTGCGTAAGCCAACAAGATCAATAATAACCGTTGGATCAATGATCACTTGCGATAACGCCCGAAGATAGATCCGAAAGTATTATAGCGTAGAATTGATAATATTTCAGATCCGATAAAAGGCGTTTGCGTGGATTTTTACAGGTTTTCTGTCTATTCTTTGTGCAAATAGAGAACGACTATTTTGGGGATTTTAAAGGTGTCGATGGTTCCTTCCATTGTAGAACAAGTGGCCACCAACCCTGAAGATGTTTAGTAATGATTTCTTAATGCTCAGAGGGGATTTGAGCGGACAAAGGCCAGGAAACAAAGAGCCCAGAAGAGGAAACAAATATACAGCGTTGATTGGCTTAAAAGCCACAAAATGACAAAGACAGAGGCAAGTAGTGCCGACACAAAGAGAAGGCGGAGGCAGAGAGTGAGAGGGAGAATCTATGTATTGAGTAAGAATTGAGGGTTTCATGCAAAACCCTATTATTTGTCCCTGTTGTGTTGAGACTCAATTTTAGCTCACATTGGTAAAAACTCTACTCTTGAAAACATAATAGAGAGGTCACCACTGAAAGCTGGACCAGGAGACGTAGCCCAAGAGTTTTGGGTGAATTCCTTGATTGTTTGTTGTGTTATGTGTGTATCTGTTATGTTTCTATAACTGCTTCATTGTCTATATTATTCACAATATTTTTGATCTGTTGCACTAAGTAATATAGGCAAATCCATGCACATGAGTCCATAATACCTTAATATTAGTCTAAGATCTCATTTTCAAATTAAGTGGTATTAGAGCTTTAAGTTTGCTAAGTTTAGATAAGCTTGTGCTAGATTTTTTTATGTTAACTAGGCCAAAGGCGAAACTAGGAGAAGGAGAAATTTTTGAGGCTAACCTAGAGATTAGGAGAGTCTATCCTCAAAGGAGAATGGCAGAAGAAACTTCACAGGAATCAAAAGCCCAATTCATGGAAATATTTATGGCCATGCGAGCCATGGTGGAAGAGATGTATCGGGAGTTTAAGAAAGGTCGAGGTGAAAGCACTTCAACACCTCAACCAGATAAAGGAGGAAAGGAACCTCTTCGAGTTTCCCATCCAGAAGGAAAAGGAAAAGAAGAGATACCTTCTCCACCATCTACTCCATCATCACCATCCTCATCATCTTCTTCACATAAAACTAGCCCTGAAAAGAAAAAGAAGAAGACTTCTTTGATTAAATTAGATGTGAAATTGGATTTGCTAATCTATGACATGGAATTAGATGAAGAAAATCTAGATGAATTGATTAGACAGATTGATCTATATTGTAGGGTGCAGAACATTGATTCAGAGAGGAGAAATATTCAGCTAGCTAGCCTTCGCCTTGGACGAACTACACTAGTGTGGTGGGAAGGTAAGACACAAGCTAATTTGAAGAAGCATGGTAAAATTCTTTCTACCTAGAATAAATTTGTTTCTGTCATTAAAATACAATTCTATCCACTAGCTTATATGTAGCAAGCAATGATGAGTTGGCAAACTCTTTGCCAATTAAAGTGGAAAAGTGTACAAATCTATACCCAGGAATTTAGAAAAAGAGATTTAGCTCTAGGCATTTCTCTAGACTAACCTGAAACTTTGTTGAAGTATATAGGTGGTCTGCATAGCTATTTGAAGCACAACATTCTCATGTTTAACCCCACTAGCCTAGATTATGTATCAGTTTAGGCTACACATCTAGAGGCTAGAGGCAAGAATGTGAACCTAGAGATTAGAGGATCATCAAAACCCTCTACAAGTAGGAACAAGGAAAAGAAGAAGCTAAAATGGAAGGAGAGGAAGGAAAACGTTGTACAGAACGACAGACCTTCATGCAGTCACTACAAGAAGGATGGGCACGATGATGAATGTTGCTGGTCTTTGCATCTAGAGTTAAAACCCAAGAAGTTCAGTGGTAAGAAGAAGAAGACTACTGGTGCTATTGCGAAAGACTTGGGGTCAGACTCAGGTGATGAAACAACAATCACAACCACAGGTATAAAAGGTAAAAGTTCTAAAGCATCTATAACTAATTTTGCTCAATCTATTTGATAATGAAGATAATGAGAGGAAAAGACATGAGATTTTTCATATTAGAGTTATTTCCAAGCACCAAAAGGTTGATACTTTATTTGATAGTGGTTCACAAGTAAACTTGATTTCTGAAACAATTGTAAAGAAGTTGGGCTTACTAACAACACCTCACAAGAAGCGATATCCATTAGGATGGGTATGTGATAAAGCAAAGCTATAAGTGACTAAATAATGTAAACTTAGGTTTGCTATTGGGTCAACATTTGTAGATGAGGTTGAGTCAGATATAGTTTCCTTGGATATATGTTGTATTGTTTTAGGAAGTCCTTACTTGTATGATAGAAAAGCCATTTTCTATAGAACTGGAAATAAGTATCAACTGACTAAATATGGAATAGAATAAATTGTACGAGCTCATAAACTCGAAAATAACTACTCTCTCATAAACTCAAGGCAGATGAAAAGAATTGTAAATTCATGTAAGAAATTTTTACTAATGGTTGTAAAGGAAAAGAACCCTGATAAAACCAATGTATTTGAAGGTTGTGATGCTAAACAGAAAGCTGATTTAGATAATGTTGTTTCAAAATATGATATCCTATTTCAATAACCTAAAGGCCTGCCACCCAAAAGGGAGTACATGACATTCATTTGTAGCAAGATGTTGCATTCCCTAATATCGGAATGTACAGGTTATCCACTTTAGAGAATGCAGAGATCAAGAAGCAGGTACAAGAGCTACTCGATAAAGCGTTCATAAGACCAAGCACATCACCATGCAGATCTCCAATCATGTTGGTGAGAAAGAAATATGGTTTGTGGAGGATTTGCATTGATTATAGAGCACTGTTGAGCCTCAAACCTACACTTCTTTATACATCCTCTCAGCCTCCTTTTCCTATTCATTTCCTTCTTTTGCCACTCATTCCCTGCATCAAATTGCTTAAATCATTGTATTTTAGGACTTTTTACATGGTTTGCTAATTATGCTAATGACTGTGTTTGGTTTAGAATTTTGGTTCAAAGTGCTGCATTTCCACAGCTCACACAGGGTTTCCACAGCTGATCCCGGTTTTCGCAGCCAACCCCGGATTTCGAAGCTATTTTATTAAATGATATGTTCCAGGTGTCCTCCGAGAAGAAGAGCCACATGGGCAAGTTCGTGGAACCAAGGACATGGTGTGTGTCCTTCCAACTCACCCAAACCAGTCATCAAAACCCGTGGTCAACGAGGAGGCAACTACGGTCAACAGAAGTCATTGGCGGTGGCACGGCTCTGCGTGTTCTGTTTTAGAGCACGTGAAGAACAAGTGGCATCCTCCTCAGTCATGAAGATAGTGGGAAACATGAATCCAACAGCGGATTGAATGCCCACAACGACCGTTGCCTAAATCCGTGGACGCAGCAAGACTACGTGTTTTTGCACAGCTGCTCGAATAGCTTAGTTTGCGTTAAGTTAGTTTGCTTTCCTCTGTTACAAATAAAGCGTCTTTGAATGCTGGATAGTTAGTTGTTAGCTGCTGATATGTAATTTTGAACTCCCATTGTATTTTCTATTTTAATGCATAATATATGAGAAGATTGTTTTCCATTTGAGCGTGTAATTGATCATTGAACCGGCTGGAGTAGGCAGAGGGCCCCCGTTTACTGAAGGCCTGTATAGTACTCTTTAATTTTCTGCATTTCTTTTTCTTATTTCATGTATAATAGCTGTACAGAATGCCTTTGATTACCGTGTTTTGATTATGTACAATAGTTGTATATACATTTTGAATTCTTCTCATTTATATTTCTGCACTTTTCCATGACTAATCAGTGTGTTATGCAGGTTTCTTAGGTGTGCCCGGGACAGTTTCTTTCTTTTCTTTTTCACAACTAGTGACACTTGTGATCATCTTGTCTATGTTGCTGACCTTCCTTGTTTTGCAGCCTTTATTTCTTTACTATCATTTAGTTAATTTGCATAGTTTCTTTTTGCTTTTAGACATCAAGTTGTTTATCTATTGATGGTTCCTTCTTCATAATTTAATATTTTCATTGAGGACCAAAATATCACTTAGCACAGCTTGGTTTAGTTTTTCAAGAACTCACAATTGCTTGGCTTATTTTTAATTGTCTCTCACATGATATATTCAGTTAAAAGACAAGAGGTTAAGAAGAAGTTAAAGTATTTGTGACTAGTCTTTCTTTTATGTAGATTTACTTTAGTTTCACATTACTTAGTTTTATTTTTAGCTAGAGTTGACATAGATTTCATCTTCATTTTCTTGCAGCAGCAGAGATACTAGGCCAATGTCATTATTCTTTTATTTGATGCCTTTATTTTCCTTTAAGAGTTGATTTCATTTCAGTTGTTGTTCAAGCTTTCTTGTAGAATACTTTCAAGTTATAAAAAGCTCATCACAATCTCACACACTTCACTCGCTTTATTTCATTTCCATCACATCACAGTAGGAGAAATATACTTGAAAACAAACTTAAAAAGTTAAAAACGACAAAAGCTTAATAAATAGTTGCCTAAGTACATACAATACACCTCACTTCA
Source organism: Pinus taeda (assembly GCA_000404065.3). NCBI lineage: Eukaryota > Viridiplantae > Streptophyta > Pinopsida > Pinales > Pinaceae > Pinus > Pinus taeda. The sequence continues at coordinate 94,771 of APFE031116704.1, forward strand.
TCAGCTTACGAGCCCCGGGTTGACATTTAAAAGTTGCAATTTAGACATCACTAAATTGACCAAACAACAACCTCTTAAAGTGTAGCAGACCATAATAGATACACAGTCCTCCAATAAGAAGAAGAAAATAATAGAACTATCGAAGGAGAAAAACCCAAACATAAGAGATTAGGAAAACCAGTCAGCAACCACCCTAGCCAACAATAGATGTGCATGCACAACTGACTAACAAAGATTACCAAGCGGATCTAGAAATGGAGGACAACACCCAAGATTTTTTTGAAGCAAAATATTTCGAGGCAATGGACTTGGAAAACATTGATCTACAATATATTATATATGAATGGAGAAACAAAGACCCAAAAATCGTTCCCAAGGAGCAAGTTCAAGTCATCACCAAAGCATATATTTGAAATCAAGATATGATTCTTCGTCAAGCTCACAAACCAAGTAATATGCCTAATCACAACTCTTTTTTTTCCTCTCATGGAATCAAAAGAAATACTCGCAGATATCACTTGAGTATTCTAAAAGAACTAAAGAAAAAAGGGTGGAAAAGAAATAGTCAATTACTACAAGACCTAGGTGATTACTTGGTGAATACTAGTAGAGTGTCACCAATGGATGTCATCTTTCAACCCTCCTCTCAACATCATCAATGAAAGTCATCTCATGGAATGCTATGGTCTTAATGGGAAATTCAAGAAAAGACTCCTAAAAAACAAAATCCACCAAGAGAACCTTGACATCATGATGATTCAGGAAACAAAATGCTCTCCTAAGTCTTTGAGCAATATTTTAAAGAATCTCTTTGTGATTATGTTGCTCAGGATATCCAAGAGCATCATGAGGTATTTCAATCACATGGAAGCCTTCCTCAGTTACTCTTTAGGATTCCTTTTCTTTGCCTAGAATTATAATTGTTAACTTTCAATCCATTGGTTCAACTAGTTCAAGTTTCATAACCAATGTTTATGGTGCTAATATTCCTACTCACAAAAAAAATATTCCTTCAAAAACTCCAAAGAGCCTCAATGTTTACAGGGGGGAATTTATGGATCATAGGTGGAGATTTTAACATGATAAAAGTCTCAATGAAAAGAAAGGTGGGATTTGTAGGCTCGATGAAGAAAGCCATCTCTTTGTGGAATTTATAATAACTCTAAACTTATAGATTTGACCACACACAATGGCTTATACACCTGGAACAATAAGCAAGGGGGCACATCTCAAATAGATTCAAGACTCGATGAATTCCTCATAACAAAGTCTCTTTATATTCCAGGCACCAATTTTGAGGCTTTTGTTTTCCATTTCCATGTTTCACATTGTTGGGTGAAAATATGTTCGTTTAATTCTGTTGTAGTACTTGCCCAACTTTTTAATTTGTCAATCCGAGGTTCGTAGACTTACGAGGCACATGCACTATATATGCAGGACTAAAGTGGAACTAATTTAATCTAAATTACTGAAATCAAATTAATCTAGGAAGGCATTAAAACACTAAGTAGGAAAGCAAGAAATTGCATAAAGGAAAAGCAATACAACATGTGAAGAATTGAATGACGAACAACATATGTGAGCTCACAATAATAAAAATATCTTAAATTATATTACAAGAACCAAATAACAAATCATGATTCCAAAACTATCTCTTAAAGCTAATCTCCATTCTCCATTATTCATTATTCATTCATTATCAAAATGAAGAGAGAGCACTCTCTTATATACTTGAGGAAGATAACCATCTCATAATTACATATCCAATATTCTCTCAAGCACTCTCAACTAATTTCCCATCATTACAAGATATGATCCCTTTGAATCCTCCACAAGTCTCTCAATCATTTTCAACTACTTTCCCATTATTACAAAATATGATCCCTTTGAATCCTCCACAAATCTCTCACATATCTTGGATAAGATATGCCAACCAAATCCTCCATGATTTTCTCCTTAGGAATAGTCTTGCATAATTATCTCCTTAATATGGTGGAGGAGATATGGATAAGATATACCAACCAAATCCTCCATGATTTTCTCCTTAGGAATAGGCTTGCATAATTATCTTCCTAATATGGTGGAGGAGATATTTTAGAAGTCTCTTGGAATTAATTCTTCACATATTTCCTACCACATCACAAAACTTCACATATTCTTTGAGATATATATAAAAATATCGTATATTTTCTAATATTTAATCATAAATTCACTTGTAATACAAAAATGAATAAAATGGAAAATAAGAAGGTGAAACCCAAATGTATTTATGAAAGTGATATGATAAAAGGTTAATGGGATGATGAAATGTAAGGAATAATGAAGAAAAAGGTGGATGAAAATATGACATTTCTGAGTCCCAACACACATCATTGGCCCATGGAACTCTCTATGAAATAGATTAGTAGTCCTAGGAACATGTCCTTCAAATTCGAGGCTTTTTGGTTATGACATCTTGATTTTTTATCTAATGTAGAGAAGTGGTGGAAAGAATGAGGTCATTTTCCTGGGACCCTTATGTATTGCTTCCAACAACGGTTAAAACATCTCAAAATGAAAATTAAGAACTTGAATACTAAAGATTTTGGTAACATCCACAAATAGAAACTAAAGCTAGAGAAAGAGATGGCCACCATCCAACAATAATGAATATCAAATGGAAGATCTAAGGAATCATAACATAAAGAAGTTGTCACTTACATCTAGATATAGGAAAGATTGAAGCAAGAGGAAATCCTCTAGAGACGAGAAATCTAAGTATAATGGCTTAAGGAAGGAGAAAAAAACTAAGTACAATGGCTTAAAGAAGGAGAAAAAAAAACTAAGTTCTTCCATAGATCCATGATCAACCATAAACAAAGTGATATAATATTAAGCATCAAAACACCCAATCACTAAAATGTGGAAAGCTATGATGCAATAGGCTAGGAACTCATGAATCATCTCCAAGCCACACTCACAGAAACAATTATGATTAGAAGGTTTGCTATTAGGAAAATAACAAAGCACATTACCAAAGTTGTAACAAGGGAATATAATGATCTCCTTTTGAACAAAATCATCATGCTGGAAGTGGAAGCAATTATTATTGAAATGCCTAAATGTAAGTCCCCGCGTCCTCACTTATCTTTTATGAAATCATAAATGGGAACATGGAACTGTTTTGTGATGACTCATGGCACAATGGAAAATATTAGGTGCCCAACTAGAGACTCCCTCATCTTCAGGGGCCAAATCTTAGTTGCAAATTACGGGGACCCATCCTGCTACACTTCCCATTGGTACAATTCAAATTCATGCAAGGAATGGATTGAGCCTCCCTCCCAAAATGAAAGTACAATTAAAAATAAAGAATTAACAAACAAAAGAATTGTGGTCCAGGAGGGCACAATATTCTTTGTTAGGGTTATCATCCTTCAGGAAATTTTAACCTCTTTAAAGCTTGAAATCTTCTCACGAGAAACAATAATGAGGATGATAAAGGAAAATGGAATAAAATGTGGAATCTCAAACACTGGAACAAAATAAATCTTTTTCTATGGCTTCTATTATGGGGCAAAACCTTGACATGGGACAAGCTTAAAAGTCATGGTTTTCAGGGGCCCTCAATGTATCTTCTTTATTTCTCTTATTCAGAAAATGTTAATAATATTCCTAGCAGTTACAAATTCTCTACTTTTATATGAGATCACCTTGCTATATTATTTTGGCAAACCAATAGAATAAAAAATAATGTCCTCTATACTCTAAAATTATGGCTTGACTTCCCTTTTACTAATCTCATGTTCAATGGAGTATGGCAACTCATCCAAAGTTTCATTTTGTGGGAGATTTGGAAGAAGCATATCAAATGAACATTTAAGAATATAGCCCCCCCACAAACTTTATTTGTTAATTTATCCTAAATAAAATAAAGAAATAATTTCTTGTCTTCCTTGTACCTCCAAAGATTGGGAATGTAATCAACCTAAAATGGTCATTTTAACCAAAATGGGTCTCTCTCCCCTATTCCTTATGTAAGGCTCCCATTGTCTCCAATTTCTTCCCTTCCAACCCTTCTTTCTGGTCGCCCCCTCCTTAGGACTTCATCAAACTTAATTTTGACGAGGCCTCAAAAGGAAATTTAGGTCCAACCAATTATGGTGGAGTATGTCATAATGTTAATGGGCAGATTCTACATTTTCATGTAAGTTCCATAGGCCTCAACACTAATAATGTTATTGAAATCTGGACACTAATGTAGGGTCTCTCAATTATTGTCCACAAACAATTTCACAAGCTCATTATTAGAGGATATTCTAAGATCATTATCAATATCTTCCGTAAAATCCAATGTGGATTAGATCATTCTAAAGTCTCTAAGAGTTGGAAGTTGGAAGCTCAAATATGTAATATTGAAAAACTCCTAGAAAAAATCACAACTTCCCTCCTCTCTCGTGTTAACAGAGAAGGCAACAAGATGGCTAACAAGCTAGCCAAGTTTAGTCTTACCATAACAGTTCATCCCCTTGACTTGGATTGGAGTGAGGACATTCCAAAATCCATTCGAACTCACTGTCAATATTTGGCTATAAAGAACATCATCCCACAAGGAGGGTTCCTAGGAGCGGGCATCCTCCTGCCCACCTTAATATGATTCTATATTACGTGAGAGGGGGTTATAGCTCCCACTATACTTGGTGCATTACATGCTCTGCTGTCACTTCGTTAATCATGCTACAAAGTCGGTGCAAGGTTAAACATCATTTAAATATTGCATGCGACATAGGGAGATACAAGAGGACTCAGTCGGAGTATTCTATTAGATTGGAAAATATGGAGGAAAAATTGACAGTATAGACCACAAGTTGACCATTCAAGCCATAAGATCAACAACATCTTCTTCTCCTTGGATGAGAGTAGTGACCAGCCAATGTGGATTCCTGGAGATTCTGCACAATAGTTGTTATGACTCATTTTATGCTTGCAACACTAGTAATATTTTTTGTCTTCTCATGTTGATGTATTGCAAGGTCTAGCACATCCAACCTGTTTTTTTAAGTTTCTATTTACAACATGCTTTAGTTAGACAAGGTATTAGCAACCTCAAAACTCTAAACTTATGCTACTAGTTTGGTTTCTCTTTGGACAAATGGATTTATCGTTGGGCAAACCAATAACATAAAACTTTTGGTTTATGTAATTCCTCATTGGACGCAACACAAAGTTCCTTACAAATTTAATCAATATATATATATATATATATATATATACTATATATATATACAAAATGTTCTAAAAGATTTATATATAACAGTGTTTTAATTTTTATAAATATGTTGTATATGTGTGTGTGTGTGATTTTGTTTTTCATTTCTAGATGAATATTATAATATTGAAGTTTATTATTTTGTTAACAATTTCATAGCATTATTAACACGAATTAAATTAATAATTGTAATATTATAGTTGTTACAGAGATATAAGATTTTTAAGTATAAACTTTAATATAGTTAAGAATTGGTATTTTATTAAAATTGAAGATAAAATTTAATATATTAACACATAAAAGTCTAATATACTATCATATGTAAAAGTCTAATATACTATCATTCATAAAGGTCTAATATGCTATCATACAAACACAGTACAACAATTCCACCATATGTAACAATTTTAATGCACGAGTAAGAGTAGAGCTCTCCTAGATTAGCCTCCAATTTGTTTGAAATAATATTCATATAAATATTTTTTAGTTTTTAATATATAATAATGCAACTCCCAACTTGACATTTCTTATAAATTTGGGAAAAACTTCTAATGATCTGGATATTCGTATCCATGTTCCTAGCATTGCCTCTCTCATTAGGGAAACGTGCAATTTCAGATTTTGTTTAAAAAGTAAAGTAATCACAATGTATAGAGTTTCAAAGAGCCAAGTTCCAACACAAATTCATAGCATGACTAAACTCCCTAGAAGCCCTTAAAGTTGGTTTCCAAACATCTAACTTATCCTATATCATCATTACAATAATGAAAGTACAACCCTAGATACTTGGTAATAACGTTAGAGGATCAATAGGGTTTTGGTTAGATGGTATATCAAGGGTATTACATATCTCTTCAACATTTTATTACCCATAAACATGCTCTTATCCTAATTGGATATCTCCCAAGGAAAACTATTAATTTCATGCCATTTCGGCCAATGCAAGTTGTCCTTTTCAAGGAATTTAAGTCAGGTACAGATTTTGGGGAAATTTGGCCAAATAAATACTCCAAATGAGGCTACTGTAGACTAGGGAAGGACACTATTTGTTCACAAATGTTTGAAAATTAAATCATTGGGTTCTTGTAAAGGTTTTTTTTATCGATTAAAAAGAAAAAAACATTTAGAGTTCAAGCTTCGTGCATGTTGTGTTGTCAAACTATTACAAACCATAATTTTCCATTTATTGTTCTTGTTTATGAAGAGAATACAATGCAAAATATTGGATGCTTGTGCATCATATCCAAACCACCAAGGAGACACCAACTATAACAAGCTTGGCCTTTCAAATAGTGGATGCTTGATGGAGATAGAAGATCCTAGAAAGCCCAAAAGTGCGGAAGGTGGTAGAACATCACAAGTTCACAAGTGAGATTTTAGTCCAACAAAGTTTCAGTTTGTAAAAGAGATCCTTGACAAAGTGCAGGGGTGTAACATAAATAGATATGGGAATGATTGGATGCATAGCTAGCCAATGCACACATGATGGAAGCAATGTTATATAGCAATCAAACCATAAGTAATGACTACCCAAACCATAAGACCTCACATCAACTAAAGCTAAGTCCTAAAAAAAACACTACCTTATTCTGTAGGTATCCACAAGCCACAAGCCACATGTGTGATGTAGATAGTGAAAAGTGAAATTAAGGGCACACACTCCAACCATCCAAGAAAAATGGAAATGTACCCAAGTAAACTCCTACATAAACATGCCCTTGTTGATTGGAAGCATTTGTGGACCCAAACAAGGCTTTGTATCTTTGGGGCACCATTCAACATGGGTTGAAATTTGGTCTAATCACCTAAAGTGGGACCAAAATAAGGAAACCAAGAAGTTTACCAAGGCAAAATATGTGACCAAAGTCTAGGCTAGGGTATCCTCCCATGATACTAAACATCAAATCGAAGGACAAGATCACACTTTTGGACTACGGAAGGGAACTCAAAGGAGAGTTTTAGCACATGTCAACTATCATTAGGATGAGATGGAGGACCTTCACGTTATCACAGGAAGGGTAAAGTATGGCTAGTACAAAAACTCCACATAATGACATCTGAGTGGATACATGTATGATTGGTGCAAAGTGAAAAAGTCCATACACTAAGTGAATGTATCCTAAATTTCCTAGGAGAATAATTATGTCTATGTAGAATCTTTCTCAATATGTACTTATTGACCACAATATAGAAACTTCTTACCTAATATTTTTCATTTGGATTAAATTTTCCTCTTCCTACCTTATATTACCTCAGATTGGCTTTCTTATCTTCGCTCTAAAGTTTCCTTTCTAGCTTCTTTTCTAGAAATGTGTTTGCTTCCATTTTTCTTTTAAACTTAGTTGCAAAAGACTGCTCTTCATTATAATCATCTTCAAATTGCTTACTTTGTTTCCCTTGTTGCAATATGAGCCCATTAAGTTCTTCAAAAGACAAGACTTGTGTTATTGTTATGGTACTTAAATTTGAGTCACAAAGGCTTCATGACATGGTGGTAGGTTATTGAAGACAAAGGATGCCAACTAGATTATGAATCAAGAGTCAGGCTTTTTGGTTGTTTCACAAGTCTTAAATATAAGCTCTTGCCTAAGGGGGGTAGTGTTGATAAAAATCACATTTATTTATTAGACATTGAATTTTTAGGAAACTAATGACATTGAGCTATTTAACTTTTTATTGTTTAGAGATCTCATATGAGAGGGAGTGTTGGAGGACATACATCGAACTACAATTGTAGCAATAAATGTTAACATGCATGGCTAAGTTTATGTTGTCAGTCCTAGGTGATTAAGTGTCAAAAAAAAGAAAATGGCATATTGTAACATACCCACCTTGGAAGTAATTCAAATTCTTCACCAAATTTCTAAGTTTTTATTGCGTCTTCAGTGAGGGATTTCATCAAATGGTTTTTCGTTACATTGTTGTAGGTTCGTTTCTATTTGTTTGTTTTGAGAATATACATGCAAAGACAAGAATATGTAACCAAACTTCAAACAAACAACTAGAATAACATATTGTACTTAAAAATAAAATGAATCATTGATACATGTAGCATTATTGACCAACTGGAAGACATACAATCATCATATTAATTCTGGTAAGGTAAATACATCATATTAAACACAATAAAGGAACCTATCATAACACTGTGGTGTCTCTTTAGTTTAATGTTCAATCCCTTGTGCAACTTCGATAATGATGATATCAGGAAATTGACCCCCTTTATTTCTCTCCCTCTAACCTTCTTCTACATCCACACATATGCTATAAGAGTACACTCAATAGGTGACATACACACCCAACAACATAGCTAAATTAAACCTCCTCTAGGAATTTCACCTCGACCACAAATAAGGGTCCACTCAACCTGCAAATAGGGAGAGATTCTGCCCCTACACAAGTCAGAGACTTGGCCCTCTTCAGGCTACAAAATCATCTCCAAGCACCCTCAATAAACACGTCCTTCCCACAAGAGAAACTAGACCCACATGAAAATAGAACTCAACCCATACATAACTTATTAAAAAACCATGAGAACAATGGTAGGACTCGACCCTTTTCCCAAGGAAAAACTCAACTTTTGGCTAGGAAGTAGTGGCGCACAAACTCAACAAACTTGGTCCTTTTCAAATCAATGAAACTCATCCACTTTCCTCCAAAATAACTCGATTCTTCCAGTAGAATGAAACTTGGTCAGCAAAGTAGGAAACTTGGCCTCAAAAACTACTCTTTAGCTCAATAACTCGACCCATAAGAATGGCTTGGAAACTTGGCATCTTTATTGGTATTCTCAACCCATAAAGAAAGACAAAAATTTCCACATTAGAATATAGAATCAAATGATAAAACCCTTACCTCCATTATCTTCCACAAATATTCTTATTCTGTTAAGCACAATGGTGAAATCTGAGTGATTCTACTCTCCCACTAGCTAGGGTGTATGTTCTCAACACTGAAACTAGCAATCTGCAAGCAGGGTTTCCAAAACACAAAACTCTTCTCCAAGAGCTCTCCCAAATCTATTTTTGTTAAAGTGCAAAGACTAGAATGAGGAGAAACTCCTCATTCTCCACCTTTTATAATTGGCTTGCCACTTTTGCCACATTTTTACCCTTCTATTTTTATAAATTCAATTTAGTGCCTTTTCACTTTATAAATTAAAAGTGACTCTTCATTAGCTTAGTATCTGTCCCCTTTTGTCACTTTAGCATTTATAATGTTTTTCCTAGGAGAATCATGTTCCCTTAGTTAATTTTTTCTCCGCTTTAGCCTACATGGACTTTATTATGCTAGTGTAAGTCCCCCATATGTCTCCTAAGCGGTTGGGGACATTACAATCCTCCCCTGGACCCGAGATCGCTTGTCCTCAAGCAACTTCATCTCCATATTTTTAAGTACATTTTAACCCTCCCAAGTGGCATACTCAACTAGCAAATCCTTCCACTTCACGAGGTACTCCTTCATGGTGTTGCTCCTCAACTTCTGCTCCATTGTTTCTAGAATTTTCTCTGGAACCAAGGTCAATTCCCCTTCTTCATCCAAGTTTGGAAGCTTGGTAGAAGTAACTACATGTCACCTCAAATCCTTTTTGAGGCATGAAACATGGAAGGCATTGTTAATTTTACACCCTTTGGGAAGCTCTAGCTCATAGGCAACTTCCCCAACTCGCCTCACAATTGTGTAAGGCCCATAGGACTTGCGTTTTAGTTTTTCTACCCCTTCATTTCGAGTGACGATTTCTTATAGGGTTGTAGATGAAGGTATACCATGTACCCCACTTCAAATCTACACTCTATTTTCTGCTTTTCCTCTTAGAATTTTTTTTGGTTCTAAGCCATCTGGAAGTTTTCCTTGAGGACCCATAGAATATCCTTACTCTCATGAGCCCAATCTTTGGTCAAAGCGACTCAACTATCTTCAAATACTTGATCTGCAAATGTTGGGGCATCATATCAATACAATGCTTTAAATGGGGTCATTCCAATCAACATATGGAAAGGGGTGTTATAACAATGTTCCCCCAGATGCAACCAATTTATCCATACTTTCTGTTGGCCATATGCATAGTTCCTAAGATATCCCTCCAACCATTTATTGACTATCTTGATTTTCCCATCAATCTATGGATGGTAATTGGTTCTTGGTGTTAGCTCCTGTTGAAGCCCCAAAAATCGAGTCTACAACAAGGGGGATACCCACCCAGTCCAGAACTTGGTTAGCAGCTCCTTTTCCATTTGGTATAGTGGGTCCGACTGGGGATATGGGACCAATTTCCCAATATATGTGTGTGTGTGTTGAGAATTGATATTTCCTTTCTAAGAGTTCCCAAGTGAAATGCTTTTATTCTAAATATAATCTAACAACATGCAATTGTATTCTATTAAACAGAAATATCTAATTCTAAACTAACCCAGGACGTAATCTTTCTGTTATGCGATCTAAAATGATTTCAAATAACAATTGGTAATAAAGATCATTCAACTGCTATGAGAAAAGAATTCAATAAAGATAAACCATTTTGTATAAAAAGTTAGACGAAACAGTTGTGAAAAACATATCGCATAATAAGCTACTCATATATTAAGCATAAATAAATAGCTATCACCGTATAGAAGTGCCAAATGATAACTCAAGCATTCATGCATTCATACATAAATAACTGAACATGAATATCACTTTAAGACATAGGCAGAAGTAGTTAAGAGATAAAAGTACCATTTATAACTAGTTCTACTCATGAGCTTCAAGCAATAATAATTTATCTCTTCTTAATCCAACATCCACTAAGTACAAAAGTGCAACATCAGTAGTATATATTAAATGTAGATATCGATAAATCTTGTTCCATTCATTCATCAAAACCTCCTCGGAGGGTGCAAAAGTGCATGTTCTGAGGACAAGTTTTTGACAAATTTCAGGACCCTTCTCTAAATGCACGAGAAGGGTTTAAATACTACTAACTAAATCTAAAAATATTTATCACAAAAATGTAGGATACGGTTTAAATGACCGTCCTCATTTCAGGCAAAAATAAAGCAAAATTATCACTAAAAGTGAATCTAAAACTAAAACTAACAACTAACTATTTGTGTATCTATTCCTTGAAATCGCAAGCATTCAACATTTGCTTGAGGAGAGTCGGTTGGCCGACTTCCAACTTTAGCTGTCCTGCGAAAACAGAATTGGCAAGAGTTGGCACCATCTTCTCGACAGAATTGATGATACATTTGAGAGTCATGCACTGGATGTGTGGTTTTACTAAGTACGCCCAGTAAGAATATCAATTCAACTTAGTTATCTTTTGATTGATTCTGCCCTTTCTTGAGCTTTCTATCTCCAGCCTGTTTGCAGATGCTGTACTTATGTACATACCACTTTGAGGATATCTTTGATAAATACCACTAGTTTTAGAGTTCAAGTATTGCCTTTTTCCTTTAGCATTTTTTCTACAAATTTCCGGGCTTACAGGCGACTGAGAAATTAGAGGCTTACAGGGGTTTTGCCCAGCAATGCGTGATTAGCGCATCAAAAACTGCCTCCGGTTCTCGATTCGGGCTTTCCTGGTGCGATTTTCGCCTTTCGCACGCTTTTTGTTAGAGGATATAAAGCTTAAATTTTGTGGAAATAACGACTCTGTGAGTTCTGGACTCTAAGTCTTAAATTGTTTGCTTGTAATGCTAGTGCTATTCACTACCCATTTAGCCATGTTCGTGTATGGAAGAATTTTGGGCCTCGCCACTATCCAGTGCAAGAACGAACAAGCTAGTTCTGTAATAGACGCTTCAGAAGACCCATGTGAGCCTGCAGTAGTTCTAACCTCCATCATTTTGGGATTTTCTTCCTCAAGTAGACTGTACATGCCTTCCCAAGTAGTAATACCAGCATCTTTGTTACAGGCGGTGTCTGTATATAAGGGCGTCATTTCTTTGTCTTCAGAACTCGGAGCTTTACCCTTCTTTCCCATAATATCCTAAACAATGCTATGTATAGTTCTTTGCTCTTCGTTCCTACAATTTACAAATGAGGTGAGAATAATGATAAGAAAAAGGTGACGGGAAAGCTTTAAATGTCGAAGACATATAAAATATAACACCTTACGTGAAATGGCTCTTTGATCAGAAAAAAACCATATTTCATTAATGATTGCCAACTAACTCATTGATTAACATTAACACGCATAACCGGGTCTCGGTTTATGGAAAAAGATTTTTCGAACAACAAGCCCTAAATATCTGCGATAAGGCGATTTGCAATTTGCTTTGCAATATCGCAGATCGCAGTATCGCAGATCACAATATTGCGAAATCGCTATATCGCGGAATCGCAATATCGTTGGTTCGTAGCATATGACAATCATCCATTAATGTGTTTTCGGCGAAATGCGATTTTCGATATGCGCCATCGTATATCGGCGATTTGAGGTATTTCAACGCAAGTGATGTTTGATGTATGCGATGCGATGAATGTTTTTAGTGTGTAATTTCGCATCGCGATTTCGCAACTTAGAATTCCGCTTGTAGGAAGGCATCCATTACCCTTTTTGCGATGCGACGTTTCTTAAGGAATGATTTTATTCTAACTTATCATAAAACTTAAGCATTTTTAAATTTTTTGGGGGTATTCTCCTAAGTTTTATGATAGTAAGTTTTATTAAAAAGGAAATACAAGCATTAATCGATTTTTTAAATTTTTGAATAAGGGTCCCCACTTATTTGGTATTAGTGATAAAACTAAATAAGAAGGGGGGTTGTTGCTGGCCACAACAATTGGCGATTCACTTGGAAGAACTAGTTATCTCTGCTTTTCTTTTGAATTTTCTAAACTTCCAAAACAAATTTTTTTCTTCAGAAAATCAAACTTTATTGTAGAAAGATAAAGTACATCATGCTTTCAGCTGTCAATGCTAGTTTGTTTCTTCTATATTTAAATTTGGTTATTTACTTCCTCAAGCTAGTCATTGTATTTTACATCAGTCACTACTTGGTTTATAAAGATAAAACAAAGCCTTCTCTGTAAATCAGTTTTAAATATGCTCATTTGTCGTAGGTAGAGCCTCTGCTGCCAGCAAGAGTTTATAGCCTCGACAGGGTTACTTGTTACCCAGTAATGATCCTATATCCCACTTGGAGAAATATGCAATTTTCAAAGAGGAATCCATATCCACACTTATTGCTTTCATTTTCTTTTAACCCTTAAAGAACAATGCCTTGGTTTGGTAGCCAATTTATGATAGTGCCATTCACTTGATTTATAACTTTGCTGAATAAGCTGGCTCGTGATGAGACCCCTTGTCTTTTGATTGCAACAATCTTGAGTTATTGCCCTGTTGTGGTATGCAGTTTTGGCAGAGTCAGCAAGCTATAATATCTATGATCATGATAAGTCGGCTCGTGATGAGACCTCTTATTCTATAAGTTAAAGTGTATCATTGGATTATTCCTTGAAGCTTGTAATTCCCTAGGTGGGGAGGAAGTCATTGTTTCCTTAAGAACAACTCTGGACGACAATGGTAGAGTTTTTGGAAAGAGCTTTTCTACAGAGAATCTTTGTTTTGTTATTGATACCTTTCATTGGACTGATATAAAACAATTTCCCACTAAAGGTCGTTTTTTATCAAAATTTACAAGGTTGAAACTAGTATCATTTCCAGGCTTATAGCCTTTGACTGTATCTTTCAATAATAATGACCAATTTTCTAAAACAATTCTATTTATACAAGTGAAAAAACAAAATATAAAAGAAATACTTGTCTTTTTCGTGAATTCTAAATGTAACCATTTACAATTGGTTTTATTATGAAAATAAAGGAAAAACTAATCTACAAAAATAGAAGAATGATCTCCTATGGAAAGTATTTTTTGAGGATCTGTCTGTTAACAGGTAAAGATTCTCTTTTTCCTGTTAAATCCTGTAACATAAAAGTAGATGGACCTATGACTTCTGCAATTTGGAAAGGGCCAAGCCACATTCGTTGAAATTTCGTATGTTTTCCTTTTTCCTCGTGAGCTTTCTCCCATTTTAAAACTAGATCTCCCATTTGAAAGTCCTTTCTAGATATCATGTTTGAATCAAAAGAAGATTTTACTAATGCTTGGTGATGAGCATGAGTTATTTTAGCCTGTTCTCGTTGCTCTTCTAGCTTAAGTATTTCCAGTTGCCTTAGTTGTAAGGAAGAAGTTGGTGCTTAATCAATATATTGAACTAAGGCCAAAGAGGGAATTGCTAGATGAGTTGGAAGAACCACCTCTTTCCCATAAACTAAATTAAAGGGAGAAGTGCCAATGGAGGCTTTCTGCGTTATTCGGTCTGCCCATAAAGCATATATTAAAGACTTGTGCAAATTTTTGTGAGTTTGATTAATGGTTCACCTGATGATTCTGATTAAGTTTTTATTTGTAGATTCAACTAACCCATTCCCCTGTGGGTAATAATTGGTAGAGTATTTAAACTTAAAACCTCTTTTAAGTGCAAATCCAGTCATAGTATTACCAGAAAAATACGATGCATTATCAAACATTAAAGCAGAAGGTAAACCAAACCTGGTGATTATGCTGTGAACTCAATGATGTGTTCGACATTAGTTGTCTTGAGAGGAACTGCTTCTACCCATTTAGTAAAATAATCTGTAGCTGTAAGGATATACCTATGTTGTTTAGAGGAGTGAGGAACGATCTCACCTATTATATCCAATCCCCATTGATCAAAAGGCTGCTCAATGTTGATTGGTTGCAAAGGCAATGATGGTTTCTTTTGTCTCCCTGCAGTAGTTTGACAAACTTGACATTTCCTTACGTAGCTATGCGCGTCTTTGAATAGTGTGGGCCAGTAATAGCCTGCGCAGAGGATTTTATGTGCAGTAGCATCTCCAGCATAATGTCCACCTGCTGGTCCATTGTGGATTTCCTGCAACACCTTTTCAGCTTCAGATTTCTCAAGACACCTAAGGAGAACATAATCATAATTCATTCTAAACAGTACATCGTTCACGAGCTGATATTGCTTAACCTTCAACCTTAGAGCTCTTTTAATGGTATAATCGAGGTTTGAAGGAGCATATTTTTTCTTTAGATAAAATATGATATCAGCGTATAATGATTCAACATCGTTTAGGCTTACCTCGTACATTTGTATCTCTGCAGATGGTATTTCAGAAATAAGCAATGCTCCGTCTAGCATTTTGCAAAAGCCTTGACCTTTTACAATACTTGCTGGTTTGATTTCTACGTCGTATTCTTGTAAGGCAGTAACCCAATTGGCTCTTTTCTCACCCACATCTTTCTGTATTAAGAGATTTCTTACCGCTGGAAACGTACTATGATTTTTGTATGGGTTTTAAGCAGAAAGGGTTTGAAATATTTAATCACTTTGAAAACAACATAAGCTTGTTTCTCTACTTCTGAATAATTTAATTTAGCTCCCTGTAGATTTGAACTGAAAAAGGCAATTGGGGCTTCTGCCTTGTCTTGATTTGCTTGAGTGAGTATCACAGCATATGATCTATCAGAGGCAAATGTATATAAAATGAAAGGATCGGAAAAATTTGGAGTTGCTAAAGATGGAGCGTTAACAATTGCTTGTTTGATAAGATTGAATGCTTCATATTCATCTTGGCCCCATTTGAAGATTGAGTTCTTTTTAATCATTGCTTGTAAAGGAGATACGATTCTTGAAAAATCTGGAACAAATCTCTTTACAAAATTAATTTGGCCAAGGAAAGATTGCATAACTTTCTTGTTGTGAGGTAGGGGTATTTCGGAAATCTCCTTGATTCTGTCAAGATCAATATGGATTCCAGATTTTGACACTATGAATCCAAGAAGTTTTCCTTCACTTAATGCAAAAAGGGACTTTTTTGGATTAAGTGAAATTCCATACCTTTGACAATGTTGGAAGATCTATTTTAAATCTCTGAGATGATTGCCTCGCTTCTTGGAATATACAGTTATATCATCCAAGTAGATTACCACCGATTTGTTTACTAATCCCTTAAATGTGATGTCCATGGCCCTCTGAAATGTGGCACCAGCGTTGATCAGACCAAAAGGCATCTTTTAATATGCATAAATGCCCCATTTGGTTCTGAACACGGTCTTTAATTGATCATCGGGATAAACCAACACTTGGTTGTAGCCAGAGAAACCATCCAAGAAAGACTTGATCCTGCGACTACCTGCAGTATTTGCTCCATGGGAGGTAAAGGAAAATTATCTTTTTGGAAGGCTTTGTTAAGATTTCGAAAGTCAATGCAAATTCTAATGTCTCCGTTCTTCTTTCTAACGGGAACCATGTTGGAAACCCATTTAGAATGTCGAACGGGAAAATCGATTTTTGCCTTCAATAACTTATTGAGCTTAGATTTGATTTGGTTTTCTAGATTAGGATGGATTTTTCTCAGCTTTTGTTGGACAGGTTTTTCATCGTTTATCATTGGGATAGTATGTTGGATGATAGAAGTGTCACAAGTCTTGAGTTTATCGTAGTTCCAAGCAAAGACACTTTTGTATTGTTTCAAGAGATGAACATAAGCTAATTTTTCTTGAGGAGCTAGGCCAAGGCCTAGGTTGATATTCTGTGGCTTGGTATCAGTTCCCAGATTTACTAATTCATAGTTCAGAGTTGAACTTTGAAGTTTTGAATTGGTAGATCTCTTGAATCAATCTTTCAAATCATATAGGTCTTCTACTTTGACCACTGACTTTGGCATAACATTTTTAGTGCTATCTTGTTGCAATTGTCTGTCATGTTGGTCCTCATCAATTATCTGATTGGTGTAAGATCCCTCAGATGTGAGGAAGCTCACAATATCAAGATTATCGTTAGAAATCCTCCAATTGGTAATGTTATCAGGAATCGAGGGTCTAAAGATTAATTCGATTGAAAATCTATCAGGGCTATAGTCTTCTGAGGGAATGAGCTTGGAAGCTACGTTAGCTAAGAGGTACGTTAGCTAAGAGGTCTGCACTAGCATTCTGGAGTCTGGGAATTGATGAATGCTATAAAATGTTTTGTCAGATCTTGAACTAAAGATTGGTAATTCTTTAAATGACTTGATAAACAATGTATAGTATGCATACCTGTCTAATTACAATTTCAGAGTCTCCGAAGACTTGTAGATATTTGATGTCTAATCCGATTGCTTTGTATAATCCTTGGACTAAGGCCTCGTATTCTGCTGTATTATTGGTGCAATCGAACTCGAGTCTGCAAGTTAGCATAGTTTTGTTTCCCTATGGACTCATTAACACGCATCCTGCTCCTGCTCCTTCGTTAGACTTAGAACCGTAAAAAAATAACTTCCAAAATAAAGATTTATTTACAGGTTTATCTATAAAATTAATACATTTAGAACTATCTGTTTGGGGAAAATTTTCTGCTTGAGATAAAAAAATGTTCTAAGTAAGGTGAAGTATAAGCATTAAAATTTCCTAAGAAAGAATCAACAGAGTAGTTGCCGATAATATTATTGTTGTATGCTACCAGTTCATTTTCTCCTTCCAATTCTGTTACTATGTATTTCTGATGTCTTTCTCGCTCAACCTTCATCTGATTTGGTTTACCATTGTAAGGGAGCCACATGTGCGACCAATCGGTTGCAAAGTATCCATGAAGTTTTTCTGACCAATCTCTGCTAAGAATTAAGCGATAAAATTCCGAAATATCTGCAACTAAAATGTCGATAACTTGATATACCTTTGGATTAGATGACAGCCTTATGGTAACCTGATTTAATTCACCGATCACTTCAACTTGAGATCGATCCAGCTGAACTATGCGCACAACAGATTTTTGAGGTTGAATGTTCAACTTTGCACATATTGACTTTGGTAAGATATTAGATGAAGCTCCAGAATCCACTAAACAATTATGCAAATTTTTGTTGAAAACTTCATAAGTAAGAAAAAATTGGGGAGTATGAGATCTCAACCTTCCTCCAATTAAAGTGATATCGTTTGGATCAACTTTATTAATCACATTAGTTGGAGGTCTTCCCATTTCATGGGAAGCTTAAGAGATTACAGCGGCGGGTAGAGGTGCAACTGGTACAACATGTAATTCTTTCAAAAGTACCTTTTGTTGATGTTTTAACTTGCTCAATTCATAAAAAGTGATGTTAGCCCTAGTATCCTTCATGTCTTCTATGATATTATACTCCATTTCATCCAAAACAATTAATGTTTTTGATGGAGTTGATGAATCTATTTGGACTGGGCTTGTTTGAGTCGCTTTAGGTGTCGTTTTCTTGGCTGCGACTTTATCCTTAGGCATTGAGCTTGCGCTCTTTGGCTTAGGAGTAGGTTGAGGAGGATCGAGTTGATTTCTACTTCGAGTACTAAACAACGATGCCTTTTGATCCTTTTCATCTGGGAGGATGAAATCCCACATACCTTGTAACTCTACAACTTCTTCTTCATCGATAGGTTCTTCAATAGCAATTTCCTCCTCTTCTTTTGATTCAGCACTTGTGATAGCATTGGGAGGCTTTGAATCGATCGAAGGGTTTCTTCTATAAGGCTTGTACTACTTTTTAGCAGAAGTTTCTGCTACTTGTTTCTTAATGTCAACCATTTCGTTAGACATGGTTTTCAAAACTTTCTGCAATCCTTCTAAATCGAATGGATCTTTCGATTGTTTTTTCTTGGGATCTTCCTTAAAAGTAACCTTCTTAGATTTCCTTTCATCTACCGCGTTTTTCTTTTCTAAGGTTATGATATGTTTCTCTACCGCTATTGCTTCCTTCATATTGTCAACTAAATTTGTTTCGTTAGCCCTATCAACGAAGATTGATATGTTTGATGGTAAAGCAGAGATATACCATTCACTTCGCACTTCTTCGCTAGACTTGGAAGCAGTAGGAATTTTATTCAACAGTTTATTGAAACGTGAATTAAAATTTTTGATAGGTTCTTTTGACTCAGCCCTAAGGTTAGATAGGTCATTGATCAGTGTCGCCGTAGACCTGTCATCACCGAACTTAGTCAAGAATTGTTCTTGGAAGATATCCCAACTAGTGATAGATCTAGACGGTAATGAAAAATACCATGATCTGGCTGCTCCTTGTAGAGTGTAAGGAAAGAGTCAGACGACATCATCTTCATTAGTAACTCCATTGAGATTTATAGATAACATAAAGTTATTTATATGTTCTTCCGCTAGCATGCCTGCTTCAGGATTAAACTTGGGCAGCCATTTTTCAGGATGGGCCGGTATTTGACTCAAGGGTGTAGACATTAAGACTGCCCCTGGGTTATTCCATGGGGATTGGGCCATCGCTGAAATACTAATAGAGGAAAGTGCAGAAGATGATCCCTGCGGTTGGGAAGACGAGGATATTACGATTCCAGATGATTGAGAAGGAGATGTGGAAGTTCTAGTGGACTGGTGGACAATAACCTAAAGTGGAGGGGTGGATGGTTGACTTCGCGGTGGAGAGGTTGAGATGGATGATGATGATGAAAGAGTCTCGCTATCAGACCCTTTAAGTGATTTTCTTGCTCTCTTCCTTGTAGGTAGAGGTAACTCAGTCAATACCAAACTTTTCGCTCTTTAATCTGGTGAGAGGATGAGCAGGGTTATATTGCGAAGTCACATTGCCTTGAGATTTATCAGATCTTTGAGGTGATATAGAAAATCGTTGAAGTTTATGGATCAAGATTCAACTTCAGGAGGTTCAATAGTAGATTTCTCTGAAATGTCAGGGTTCGGGGCAGTGGTTGTTGTTCTTTCGACTTCTTGCTCAAGATTTAAAGATTATAAATGCGATGGAGAAGTTAGGGGAGATGGCGAGGGCGATTTACTCTCAGAATGGTATTTAGATTTAGACTTACTTTCCATTCACAGTTCGGGGCCCTCCTTCTAGCACCAAATATGTTGAAGCCTTGAAAATCGGGTCTACAACAAGGGGGATACACACCCGGTCCGGACCTTGGTTAACAGCTCCTTTTCCGTTTGGTATAGTGGGTCCGACTGGGGATATGGGACCAGTTTCCCAATATGTGTGTGTGTGTGTGTTGAGAATTGATATTTCCTTTCTAAGAGTTCCTAAGTGAAATGCTTTTGTTCTAAATCTAATCTAACAACATGCAATTGTATTCTAATAAACAGAAATATCTAATTCTAAACTAACCCGGGACGTAATCTTTCTGTTATGCGATCTAAAATGATTTCAAATAACATTGGTAATAAAGATCATTCAACTGTTATGAGAAAATAATTCAATAAAGATAAACCATTTCGTATAAAAAGTTAGACAAAACAGTTGTGAAAAACATATCGCACAATAAGCTACTCATATATTAAGCATAAATAAATAGCTATCACCATACAGAAGTGCCAAATGATAACTCAAGCATTCATGCATTCATACATAAATAACTGAACATGAATATCACTTTAACACATAGGCAGAAGTAGTTAAGAGATAAAAGTACCATTTGTAACTAGTTCTACTCATGAGCTTCAAGCAATAATAATTTATCTCTTCTTAATCCAACATCCACTAAGAGTACAAAAGTGTAACATCAGTAGTAGATATTAAACGCAGAGATCAATAAATCCTGTTCCATTCATTCATCAAAACCTCCTCGGAGGGTGCAAAAGTGCATGTTCTGAGGACAAGTTTTTGAAAAATTTCAGGACCCTTCTCTAAATGCATGAGAAGGGTTTAAATACTACTAACTAAATCTAAAAATAATTTATTACAAAAATGTAGGATACGGCTTAAATGACCGTCCTCATTTCAGGCAAAAATAAAGCAAAATTACCACTAAAAGTGAATCTAAAACTAAAACTAACAACTAACTATTTGTGCATCTATTCCTTGAAATTGCAAGCGTTCAGCATTTGATGAGGAGAGTCGGCTGGGCGACTTCCGACTTTAGCTGTCCTGCGAAAACGGAATCGGCAAGAGCTGGCGCCATCTTCTCGACAGAATTGATGATACATTTGAGAGTCATGCATTGGCTGTGTGGTTTTACTAAGTATGCCCAATAAGAATGTCAATTCATCTTAGTTAATCTTTTGATTGATTCTGCCCTTTCTTGAGCTTTCTGTCTCTAGCCTGTTTGTAGATGCTGTACTTATCTACGTACCACTTTGAGGATATCTATGATAAATACCACTAGTTTTAGAGTTCGAGTTTTTCCTTTTTCCTTTGACGTCCTTTTCTACAAATTTCCAGGCTTACAGGCGATTGAGCAATTAGAGGCTTTCCTCTTCAAGGGGTTTTGCACAGCGATGTGCAATTAGTGCATCAGAAACTACCTCTGTTTCTCTATCCGGGCTTCCCTGGTGCGATTTTTGCCTCTCGCGCGCTTTTTTTTAGAGGATATAAAGCTTAAATTTTGTGGAAATAACAACTCCGTGAGTTCTTGACTCTGAGTCTTAAATTGTTTTTTTGCAATGCCAACGCTATTCAGTACCCATTTAGCCATGTCCGTGTATGGTAGAATTTTGGGCCTCGCCACTATCCGGTGCAAGAACGAACAAGCTAGTTCTTTAATAGACGTTTCAGAAGACCCATGTGAGCCTGCAGTAGTTGTAACCTCCATCATTTTGGGATTTTCTTCCTCAAGTAGACTGTCCATGCCTTCCCAAGTAGTAATACCAGCATCTTTGTTACAGGCGGTGTCTGTATATAAGGGCGTCATTTCTTTGTCTTCAGAACTCGGAGCTTTACCCTTCTTTCCCATAATATCCTGAACACTGCTATGTATAGTTCTCTGCTCTTCGTTCCTACAGTTTACAAATGAGGTGAGAATAATGATAAGAAGAAGGTGACAGGAAAGCTTTAAATGTCGAAGACATATAAAATATATCACCTTACGTGAAATGGCTCTTTGATCAGAACAAAACCATATTTCATTAATGATTGCCAACTAACTCATTGATTAACATTAACGTGCATAACCAGGTCTCGGTTTATGGAAAAATCTTTTTCGAACAACGATCCCTAAAGATCTGCGATAAGGCGATTTGCGATTTGCTTCGTAATATCACAGATCGAAATATCGCGAAATCGCTATATCGCGGAATCGCAATATCGCTGGTTCGTAGCATATGACAATCATCCATTAATGTGTTTTCCACGAAATGCAATTTGCAATATGCGTCATCGCATATCGGCAGTTTGAGGTATTTTAGCATAAGTGATGTTTGATGTATGCGATGCGATGAATTTTTTTAGTTCGTAATTTCACATCGCGATTTCGCACCTTAGAATTCCACTTGTAGGAAGGCATCCATTACCCTTTTTGCTATGCAACGTTTCTTAAGGAATGATTTTATTCTAACTTATCATAAAACTTAAGCCTTTTTAGATTTTTCGAGGGTATTCTCCTAAGTTTTATGATAGTAAGTTTTATTAAAAAGGAAATACAAGCATTAATCGATTTTTTAAATTTTTGAATAAGGGTCCCCACTTATTTAGTATTAGTGATAAAACTAAATAAGAAGGGGGGTTGTTGCTGGCCACAACAGCTCCATATCTACAAGTCTGAATACTTCCTGCCAAAATACTCCCATAAATATATTGTCTACGTCACTCACAATGGTCTTCGACAACCCATGTAAGTGGAAAACCTCCCTGAAGAAGAACTTTGTCACTTATGTTGCTGAGTATTTAGAAGGTATAGAAAACAAGTGAGCGAACTTCGTAAGCCTATCCACCACTACATATATGCAATCTTTCCCTTGTACCCGAGGTAACCCCATGATGAAGTCCATGGAAATGATCTCCCATTTATGCTCAGGTATGGGGAGTGGTTGTAGCAACCCTGTCGGATGAGTATGTTCAACTTTGTTTTGCTGGCAGATGTTGCACTCCTTCACAAAATTTAGTACATCCATCTTGAGGTCCTTCCAAGTGAACCTCTCCCTAAATTTCCTGTAGGTTTTCAAGTACCCTCGATGTCTTGCTAGGGGTGAGTTGTGAGTTGCCTACATAATTTTCTCCTTGAGATGTGTCTCTAGTACTAAATAGATCTAGTTCTTGTAGTAGATGATGTCATATATGACCCGATATTTGTCATCCTGGATCCCTCCATAATCTCACAAGAAAACTTATTTTTGGAGTATTCTACAAGCAGAAGTGACTTCCAATCCTTTGTGATTTCCATAAGTGAGAGAGTATGTGGCATCCTGGAAAGGGCATCTTCTACAAATTTGTTTTTGCGATTGACATACTCAATTTCAAAGTACTAGGCCTGTAATTTGGTGATTATTTATGTTGTATCTTATTCAACTCCTTCTTTTCCATGAGGAATCTTAGGCTATTATGATTTGTCTTCACTTTGAACCCGTTCCCCACTAAATATTACCTGAACTTGGCCAATGCATGTGCAATGACTAACATTTCCTTGTCATAAATTGAATAGTGCTTCTCATAGTCCCTAATTTTGCGGCTCTCAAATGCTATGGGGTGGCGATTTTGCGTCAAAACTGCTCCTATTCCCATCCCCAAAGTGTCATATTCCAACATGAATGGCTGGGTGAAATATGACAATAATGGCAGAAGACACGAACTCATCACTTGCTTCATCTTTTTAAAGGTTTCCTGTGCTTCATCAAACCAACTGAAAGCTCCTTTTTTGGTGAGGCTTGTTAAAGGTGGTGTTAGTTGAGAGAATCCCTTAATAAACTTCCTGTAGTATGTATAAAGACTGAGGAAGCTCTTCAACTTAGTTACATTTTCAGGTTAGACCACTTAATAATAGCCCTAATTTTCTCCTAGTGCACCTGAACCCCGTTCCCTTCGATTGCATGCCCTAAGTAGAGCACCTATGTAATCCCAAACTCACACTTGGATTCTTTTGCATATAGTTCTTGTTCCTCCAAAATCCCCAATACCTCGTCCAAGTGTGTAAGATGATCCTCCCAAGTCTTGTTGTAGATAAGTATGTCATCAAGGAATACCAACAAGTACTTCTACAACTAAAATTGAATACATGGTTCATACAAGACTGAAAAGTTGCAGGTGCATTGGTTAGCCCAAATGACATAACCAAAAACTCATAGTGCCCATAGTGGCACCTGAAGGTAGTCTTCGAGACGTCCTACTCCCAAACCCAGATTTGGTGGTAGCCTGAACGAAGATCTATCTTCGAAAAATATATGCTCCCCTTAGCTCGTCCATCAACTCATCTATTTTGGGGATGAGATACCAATTTTTTATTATCCTCTTGTTAAGAGCTCAATAGTCAATACAGACCTACAAGTTACCTTCCTTCTTCTTGGCCATCACCATTGAAGAAGCGAAAGGACTGGAACTAGGACGAATATGACCCAACCTCAACAACTCCGTAATGGCCTTCTCAATCCCATCTTTGTAAAACTTGGATGTTGGTAGGGGCTGGTAATGACAACCCACACTCCTTCCTCTGACTCTATAACATGTTCAAAGCCTTTGTCTGGAGGTATACCTAGAGGAATGTCAGCAGAATATTTCTGGTGTTTACAGAGCAATACCTGAATGTCGTACGCATGTTTTCAAGGTTATTTTGGTTGTTTAGTGTCTGTAATGACGCACTCGACTACCCACTCAATATCACCCTACCGCAACACTGCTTTCGTGCTGTTAGATGACACTATCTTCGGTGGATACTGGTGCATGGCCCTCAAAACTACCTTCTTTCCATCTGTCAGGTTAGTGAATTCCATAGTTATCTTCCTTTGGTTGGTACGGTGTATGAACTAATGTAATAGAGCCACTGAACTCCTAGCACCACATTGGTGTTTGGTACGTCCACCAACAAAAAGTCATTTGTCACTGTATAATACCCCATGGTTAGCTTCAGTCTAGGGACATATCTAGTGCAGTCCATATGATGGCCATCTGGTATGGCTGCTGCTAAGCCATCAAACTCCTCTATTTGAATCTCTCTTCGATCAACCAATACCGCATCTATGAAATTATGGGAAGCCCCATCATCGATTAACATTATCATCTTGTGCCCCACTAGAATTCCTTTGACTCTAAAAGTACGATACTTGAGGAATCCTAAGACATATGTGATAACAGGGGCTTATCTCCCAGCCTGTGAAGTCTCACCCCCAATTGTTTGGTGTCTTTGTCCCTGTGTCTTCTCCAGTACTGACTCCTCATCCTCATCATCATTGTTATTCTCTAAGTACACCTCAATATAATGGCCCTTGCCCACCTTATCCCTTCCCATACACCTACGCCCCAGTGCCCAAGGCTCCTGACAACTGAAACAAAGCTTCTTCTTTCTCAAATCCTTTTGGGTTTCCTCGTCCAACTTTAGTTTCTTGGTCTCTTCCTTTTGAAAATGTTTGACTTCTTTGCTCTTCTATGGAAAGGAAGGTTTAGGAGGGAATATTCTCTTAGGAACAACATCGACATGTCCCTAGCTTTGTTAACTGCATCACAAAGAGTGGCACGTTGATAACCCTTAAACCGACCACGTAGAGGCTCATAAAACCCCTTGACAAATAACATCACCAATTGAGCCTTATAAATGTTTGTGACCATAATTGTTAATCTCTAAAACTTTGAGATGTGGGCCTTCAGATCACCTGTTTGCTTGAGTTGAGCCAACGTCTTGAAGTGAAGCTCTAGATCCTTCCTGTCAAAGCACTCTATGAGTCTCTGAGTAAACTCACCGTATGAGGTGATGTTGGCATGACCCATGGTCAATAACCCATGATACCACCACTCATTAGCTTCCCCATCCAAATGTAGTGTAGCCAAATTAATGGCGTCAACCTCAACCATCTGGTATAAGTGAAAGTAGGTGTCCAACTTTTGGACCCATGATCTAGCTGAGCATTTCAACGACCCATCAAAACTAGGAATAGACACTTTCTCCAGTGTCTTTTAGAGTTCATTATTTTGCCTCATTGTCTTCTGCACACCCTTAGGCTTGTTCTTCAGCTCTACGTTGCAGGAATCTGTGAAGCTCATGGTAGTTTGGTAAACTCGTCCCAACCTTCTATACTCCACCAAATAATTCCCAAAGGGAATTCCCTAGTCATTTTTCTCCACTTGTTCAACTTTCATCTCATTGAGAAATTGTGGCGTAGTGGGCCTGAAAGATCTGCTATATATGAAGGGGTGGCTATGCACAATTGTACGTGCATGGCTAGCCTCTCCACTATTGGACTCGTCAGTCACCATTGTTGGGATGTTTATTGGGCTTCTCCCCTATTGGAGTTTTGGTGGAATGCCCTTTGCTTCCTAAGTTCCTCATCAACTCCGCCATCTTCTTTTGACCCCTACCCAAGTCATTCAAGACACTTGATTTTCTGTCTCCCATGACTGTATTCTCTTTTTCAGAGGGAAATTCTTCTCCTTTTCCCTTGTTAGGTGGTTCATGTGTTTCTTCTTGATCTTCCCACTAAGGAGTGGGCTCTCTAGTTTGATAAATCCTTCCATAAGTGACAACATTGAAGCATTGTTCTTCGTGACTCATCCAATCCGTTTCCAAAGTTACCCCTCAAACCCAACAATTGTCCAAGAACATGCTCTAATACCACTGTAAGATACCCACCCTGGAAGTACCTCAAAAATTTCACCAAATTTCTGAGTATTTATTGAAGTCTTGAGTGAGAGATTTCATCAAATGGTTTATAGTTACACTATTATAGGTGTTGTTTCTATGTATTTATTTTGAGTATAAACATACAAAGACAAGAATATGTAACCATACTTCAAACCAACCATTAGAATAACATCTTATACTTGGAAATAACCTGAATCACTAATACATGTAGCATTAATGACCAAGAAGACATACAATCATCATATTATTTATGATAAGGGAAATAGATCATAAAATCATCATATTATTTATGATAAGGAAATAGATCATAATGAACACAATAAAGGAACCTGATATAACATACCGATGTCTCTTTATTTTAATGTTTAGTCCCTTGTGCGACTTCAACAATGATAGCCCTCAGGAAATCGACCCCCTTTATTTCTCTTCCTCTAAGCTTCAGCTACAGTCGCACATATGCTATAGCAGTAGGCTCAGCAGCTGATATACATGCCCAACAACATAGCTCACTTCGACCCCCTCGAGGACTTTCACCTCAGCTGCAAATAAGGGTCCACTCAATCAACAAATCGAGCGAGACTCAGCCCTTGTATAGGTAGGAGGCTTGGCTGTCTTCAAGCTACAAACTTAACTCCAATAACTCTCAGTCAACACGTCTTTCCAACAAGAGAATCTCGCCTCACAGGGAAATAGAACTCAACCCTCAAACAACTGATTAACACGGCCTGAGAACAGTTGTGGGACTCGGCCCTTTTCCCAAGGAAAAACACGACGTTTGGTCAGGAAGTAGTGGCCCACAAACTCAGAAAGCTCAGCCCCTTTCAAATCAGTGGAACTATATTATTTTATTTTAAGGTAACCCCCTTTGCATATTCCAACAGTTTTGGCAAACAAATTGCCGGAATGGGCCAAATAAAACACTTCTCTTCCTGCCTAATTGGAATATTCCCCAAAATTCAATAAACAGACTAGAATTCACTGTAGCTAAAGCTGTATGGTAGCATTTTCCACGTGTAGACAAAAAGCATTTTAGATTTTCAGACTTACAATGTACAGAGTTTGAGAGAGCCAACTTCCAACCCAAATTCGGAGCAGTGCTGAACTCACGAGATGCCCTTCAAGTTGTTTTCCAACCATCTAACTTATCCGATATCATCGTTACAATAATGAAAATACAGTCCTAAATACTCAGTAATAACGTTGGATGGTAAATCAAGGGTCTTCCATATCTCTTCAACGTTCTATTACCCATAAACATGTTCTGTTCCTCATTGGCGGTCTTCCAAGGCAAACTGTCAGTGTCATGCCATTCCGGCCAATGCAAGCTGTCCTTTTCTAATTCGCAGAATGCAAAGCAAAGAAAGGTGTACAGAGGATACAGAGACAAGAGAAAACTACGTCACGGGGTTGCAAAGCATTCCTTCCGTCTGCCAGTCGAATGACACTGCTACATTTTAAATGACGTGCGTATTGTACTAAGATAACGGACGTTTTTGTCGTGGTCTCCACCATCAGATTTGTGATTTTGCTGTATTTTCTGTGCTCGTGTTCCCTTATTCTCTGCAAAAGTGGTGGCACTGCCATTAGACGTTAAAACAAACATTTTTTTTTTCTAAAAGAAGAAATCAAACTTAATTGCATACATTTCCTATTTTGTATTTTTGCGGGGATCAATGTAAGCAAATTCAAGTTGCAGTCCTCGAGCTACTTGTTTAGTTATGGTGCGCTCCTATGAGTCAATGACAGATGCCAATAACACCAATAACAGCTCAATAAAGAGTACCGTTGTAACGATATATTGTCTTGCTGGCCTGGTTATTGTTTTTTTGGTCTTGCCGCTTAGGGTTTGTGTTGCTTGGGTTTTTCTTTTTTAACAAGCTAAAAGCATTGTTCTTTCCGTTGGGATGAAGGGGCCGGGGAGTACCTCCAAGTTTCTCTCGCCAATGAGAGTATTCCTTGGCATTGCTTTTTTTGCTAGTCAAAGTATTTTTAGGCATTGTTTTTTCGAGCATTTTCTGGTGTTATATCTTGCAGATCAGAGTATCTTTCGATGTTGCCATAACAATGAGCTGTAGCTAGTTGTTGGGCTATATGCTCCTGGAATGTGGGCTTGTTTTTTTCACAATTGTAGCCTAAGGCTTGTTTTCTCTAGTTTTTTGTTTGATTCTTAATATACTTCATATGTAATATGGGGAATATATTATATTGGGACATATACTATATGCATGTTATATGTAGGCATTTTTTTATTTAATAGAAAGTGAGGCCACAATTACCCCCGAAAAATAATGAGAATTCAGGCAAGATTTTAACAAAATCTTGCAATTTTTTTTTTGGAAATCTTGGTGTTCTGAGGGTTTTTGATGGTGTCGAATCCATTTCCACCATCAAAAAAGTGATTCAAAGACTCTAACATTTAGATTTTTTGAAACAGATTTCATAATAAATTTGTCGTCCCGACAAAATTGTGGCCTTGGTAGACAAAGTGTTGTAACAGTTGTTCAAAATGATTTTTTGCTAGAATTTTCTTAATTTTTTTTACAAACTTTTAGAAGTAATGTATAATTAATGTTGTTCTTCCGTTTGCGATTGCGTTCTTCCCTCTGCGGCTGGGTTCTTTTGTGTTTACTGCGGCTATCTTTGCATGAGCAGATCTGCGGCTCCAGATCTGCTTCTATGTGGTGCTCTTCGTCTTATTTTTCTTGTTGACTGAGCTTGAATCTGATTCGCTGCGGGGCTCGTTCCTAGGATCACCGATCTCAGATCTGCGACAATAGATCTGTGAGAAAGTCCTCCTTTACGTGGGCATCTCCGGATTGAGTGGTTCATGAAGCAAAAGTCGGTGATTTATTTTTATCTGGAGCAGGATTTGATTCTCGGTACTAAAAGCAAGATTTTTCCTACTAGGGTTTCTTGCAGATTAAAAGACTTATTGAGACTTTGCTGTTGGGTCCTAGATCCAATCTTTTGCGGCTAGATCTAGATCTAGATCTAATCTTCTGCCTTATTTCTTTGCGGCTGGGTTCTAGATCTAATCTTCTGTGGTTAGATCTAGATCTAATCTTCTGCTTTATTTCTCTGCGGATGGGTCTCGGATTTCTACAGGCAAATATGGCTCATAGCTTCGCAAAAATAGTTGTTGGCTCATTTCATCCGCTTTTGGAGGGAAAGCTCCTGCCCATATCGTTAGTGAAGCCCCAACTCCCACTGTCCAGGTGGTCCAGGCCTCACTCAATGAGGCTTTGAAGTTTTCTGAGGGTTCCCTAATCTGCTAGTTCAATGGTTTTTGGCCGCGGTTGACAACTCTCCACAATTGGATGTCATAGGTATGGAAGTCTGCCATTTCTGATGAAATTAATATTTACCCATGTGCCAGGGGTTTCTTTATAGTAGATTTTGAAAATCCTGAAAGAAGACAATGTATTCTAGATTCGGCCCTTGGTTTTGGGAAAACTCAGGGCTATTCATGAAGCCATGGAACCCATCATTCGATCCCTCAACAACAGTCATAACCTCAACACCAATTTGGGTGAGATTTCCAAGCCTACCCTTGCATCTCTGGAATCTCTCCTCGCTAAAAGCCATTGGAAATGCAATTGGGAAATTTTACTGTAGGTGCCCATAAATAGAGGAATATGCCAGAACCACCTATGCACGCATTTGTGTGGAAATGGACTTCAGCGCTGGATTCCTAGCTGAAATAAACCTAACAAGTAAAGACTATGTGTGGAACTAGAAACTCAATTATGAAAGTGTCCTCTTCAGATGTTGATCCTGCTTTAAGACAGGCCATCTAGCCAAAAATTGCCCAAAAGCCTCCCAGAAAAATTCTGCTAGAAAAAACTACCACATGTCTACATGGTGGGAAGGAGCACAAAAAGAACATTACACTGTCATTAAAGAAGAATACTCTAGAGAAAAATCTGAATCACAAGAAAGAAACAACTCTCAAGACAAGCAGGGAGAAAGCCCCACCCAACAACAACAAAGTGAACTCAACAACCCCTCAACCATCAACAGTTATGAGGATTTGAATACCGTACAAAATAAATCTTCATTTAACAACAAAGCAGATCTCCTAGACCAAACTTCTTCTCCGTCTATCTTCAAGAGGACGAACACAATAGATCGCGAAGCTAAGACACCAATGTCCCAAGAACTAGAAGAGATGAAGGAGATGCAAGATACAGGAAGTTGGAAGACCGTAGAGAAAAAAAAGAAAGCTACAACATCAATCTCGCCAAGAAAGACGAGGAGCCAGACAATTAAAAACTAAGAAAATTATAGGTCCAATAGACCAATTTGGTCTCAGTGGACGTTAACCACTATCATCATCATCATCATATATTATACAAGAATGGTTTTTGGGACTCTATTTGAGCCTTATTATAAGAAGTTAAAGACTTTTATGTGGAAATTGAAACTAAGTGGAAGGGATAACATCTCATTGTATCAATCACTTCGTTGTATCAAGCACCTCGTTTTTCTCAGGAGAAGATTGAAAACTTGCAATATTAGTGGTGGAATCAGCAATACTAATTGCCTCTGGCTGATATCTTGTTGATTTCATCTAATACAATATCATGAGATCTGGTCGATATCTTATTGATTTCATCTAATACAATATCATGAGATCAAACTAAAGACCTCATAATATTTTATATAACATATTTACATACTTTCCCAAGTAAATAATAATATGTCAGAGTATTATTACACCTACTTTGTTACATATATTATTATTGTATTTATTGCAAATATCACTATTAAATAAAAATTAAATTTTATATATATATAATATAATATATAATATATATATATATATATATAATATAATATAATATATATATATAAATATACTTTAAATAAAAAAAATAATAACATTCATTTAACAGTTTTTGATAATAGTTTTTAATACATATAAGTCAATGTTAAAGATAAAAGTCTAATAAATCAAAGTTTCCACTTATGCACCTAACAAGGACATAAATTGTATTTATTCAAAATATCACTATCATAATTTTATTTCAAAAGCTATTTAAAATAAAAATAAAAATTAGTTATAGATATGGATATTTTTTGATATATATATGTTTACATTTAACCTAGTATAAAACAAAGT